>VZTH01006996.1:0-78372 GCA_013397815.1 Aleadryas rufinucha | reverse complement strand
CTAGGGGCCCTGCCCAACCCCCTCTTCCCAGGAAAAGGGGCCAGTCGGCCGGGGCTCCTCCCCATAGCGAAGTCCTTTGTCTCCCTCAAGTACCTTGGCAATGACTCCCCCTCAGCAACGTACATGTGTGGGGAAAAAATCTTTCAAAAGAAAAAGAAAATAAAAAGAGAACTCTTAAAACCCCAACATTCTCTCACTCTTTCACTAAGGTCAGTACTCAGTCCTGTAGAGGTTCTTTATAAACAGCACACTCAATTACTGCTCTGTGCTGTATTTTGACTCTTTCATTGGTGCCCTGTATGTCCTTTTCACTACATCTAGGATATGCTAATCAGACTCCTGACACAGACCGAAATTTATTGATCACATTATCCCTGAAATGTTTTTGGTTTGGTTTTCTTTGGTTTTTTTTGTATTTTTTTTTTTTTTTTTGCACTGGCTCAGCTCCCTGTTCCTCCTGCTGATTAAAAAATGTGATTCCACACCAAACAGTGTGTGCCTTTAGTTGGCATAAGCTTATGAATTCATGCCCTGAGTCAAACAGTTGTTGGAAGAAGTCCTGCATCTCTGCTGTGACTCCCTTTGTGCAACACACACTGTATATGCTTCATTGAAGTCTCTGAAGATCACGAAAATTTCAGAACACCCACCTTCTGTTTTGATGAGTGAGAGGAGCTGACAAGTGCTGGAAGGATTAAGAAATTTGTTTTCTGATAGTCTAGATCCACCTAGTGAGCATAATTTATCCTGATTTCTAACTAGCTTCTAATTTAGATTTTTTTTTTTTCAATGGAGGAATCTCTGAAAAGAAAGGAGAATTATACTTCTCTGCCCAGCAAAATTGTTCTGGGCAACTCTTATGAGTGTCAAGATGAGGGATTCAGAAAGGTGAAATATGACTTAGAAACATCTTAACTCCTTTTTCCACTCCTGAGGTCTTTCAACAGGTCATAGACATTCTGGTCCTAATGTGAGAGAATCTTCTATTGGCTTGTTCATAGGCATTTGCATTATGTCTCTACATTTGCAGCTTCTTGGAAATGCTCTTTGTATGCTCTACAAGAGACACCAAACCATGCACATTTTTTATAGTTAATGCAATTTTGGAAATAAGTTTTGTCACAGATTGGAGTTAGGGAAAAAGTGTCAGCTTTCTAACTAAACACTCCCTTATTTCATAAAAGGAACATTTCTACACAAATCTGAGCCATCTTCAAAAACAATACACAAGTGGTCTTTGCTCTAAGTGTTAAAATTACACAAAAATTAATTACCTAGTGGATTTTCATGATTTTAAAAGAAAATTTGACAGATACTGTCTTAATTGAGTATAAGAAGAATGACACAATCTTAACTCAGTACTGAAAATAGTAATGAACCTATTTTTGCACTGAACCTATTTAAATATCTAGAAATATTTTTGCCTATATATTATGTTCCTTTCATTTTCATACCATGAAAGAAGTCAAATTTGAAAAGAAAATGGACAGTTTGCCCAGAGCCCCATCAGCCAGCACACAGCACATGCCCTCTGTCCTGTGGTGTCACTCCATCCACCAGCACTGACGCTGGTGCCCCAAGTACTTGTTCTTTGGAATCTGCACCATTCCCACTCCGTGGCTGGAGGTTAAAGATGCCCACTCATCCCAGCTGCCGAGACCACCCTTGCTCCCATAGCTGACACCACAGGCTAGGGTTACCCATACTCCCAGTCTGAGTCTGGTAGCTGGCACCAAATTCCACTCACACCCACATGGGTCTCACCAGTAGCTGGCCTTCAGCCATTGTACTACACAAGTACATACAAGATAGAGAGTGAGATTACACAGAGAGAGAATTAAGACAAGGTTTAAGAATGAGATATGAGAAGATAGAATAGACTGAGGTGATTGGACACAGGACTCAGTCACACAGGTGTGCTGACCAACTCCATTTTTCATGTAGCTGCTCTGTTTTACACCATTTTCTGTTTACCCCTCACTTTGTCGCTCCCCGCTTGCCCTTACCCTGCACATTGCCTCACCAGCTGGCATAGTCCCACTGACCTTCTCCCATGTACTGGACCCTCAAGATCCTATCCTTATCCGTTTCAGTGTCCTGGTTTGCCTGCAGCTTCCTGAAAGCACATCACTTAGGGCTAATGACCAGGTTTGTTTCCTGTTCTCTTTGTAAACGTTAATTACTCAGGTTTTATGTCTGTGTCCTCCTGTCCTTATCCTTTCAACTGAATAAAGGAACCTTCTCACACTCCATATGTCCTCAGTGATTTGGGTGACAAACCACAACTGTTTATATCACAGCCCCTGTTATCTGTGTGGTCAGGTTTGTCTCTGTGTGTTCTTGTTTACGGCTCCTTTGACCAGATATCCTTAACGGCACAGACAAGCCCCTTCCATATACCCTCACATATTACTTTCAACCACACTAAAGCCACTTCAGAGAAGAATACACATGTAAATCATACAATACAAGAAGAAAGAACAGAAGAAACACAAGGAGGGAATGTGACTGAAGACTGAATTAATATTACCTTATATAAAGCAGAATCATCCTACAGTTAGTTATGCGTAAGGAAGAGTATCACAAACAGAGGAGGAAGAGGTCTAGAAAGGTTTTCAAATAACTCCTTTGTTAAATCTCTCAAATGAACTGATTCTTTCTCATATGCGCAAACACTTGAAGAGCACTAGAAGTCTTACTTGCATTTAAAGATTAAAATCATGGCTGAAAAAGCTTACATGAATATACTTTATACAGTTAGTTAAACCCACAGTTTATATTTAAACATACAAGTTTAAATGTAAATGCTTAACCGATATTTCTCTTTTCCAATAGTCTTTTATGACAAAATAATTATGTCAGAAACATATTCTGCTATTTCCTATAGGCATTTGTCTTTGAAACTCAAATTTAGGAGAAAAAAACACCTTTAAAAAGCATTAATTTAATGAAAACTGTGAAGTAAACCTGTGAGCTTCCACTCATCCAAGGATCTACTCTAAACAGTCTCATATAGGGAATAAAAATGTATTTGTGCTTCAAGTGTTGATAAAGCAGAATACCAGTAATTTTTTTTTGTTTTCTGACCCCAATGTATTCTTTCATTTGTTCCTTAAAGAACACCTTTACTGAGTCTCTTTACCTCATTTCATTCTCCTTTCTGTTCTTACTCTTGGATTTCATTGCTATATTGGTTGTTATTTTTTTTCCCACAGCTATAACTTTGGAAGCAGAATCTTCTGGGGAAATTATTTTCCTCTTGCTGTGCTCCCAAGGGTCTAGTTATGCCCCTTATAGTGATGTCCCTGGTGACTATTTTGTTTTAAATTTGGAGAATATCTGTTTTACTTTTGTATTTTAGCAGTGAAAAAAATAGTATCAGTCACAGCAACAACAATAGCAACATTGAAAACCTGTACAGAAAAAGGATGAAATCCACCACAGACAGGTCAATAAGCAAAATCCAAGTCAGCATTTTGGCCCCAAAATATTGAATATTACAATATCCAGATGCAAATTTGTATGTGGAAAGAAGTTAAGATGAAACAACCTCCTTATTAACTTGTACTGTGATCCTGCAATGGGGTTAAAGATGGAAATTTTCCCACAGTTATTCTTGGGCTGCCACTTTTTTGGAAATCATATATTAGATCCTTCTTTTTATTTGAGTAGAAGTCAAATATGTGAGTGGGAAGGACTGTGTGCTACACAGAGAAATTAGATACTTCAAAATACTCATGTGTTGATTAGGGATTTAAGAAATAAAGAGGACCAGAGAGTCAGTACCTCAAATTGCTGAAATTGCTTTTCAGTCTCAGGACTCTGACATATCTGCAGGTAGATATGCTCATCAAATTAAAAAGGAATGACTGTACACTATTCAAGCATCTATAGCAAATTACTGCCCATGGGCCACTATTTCCTGCCAACTTTTTATAGAGAGTTTTATGAATCATGCAAGAAATTGGTGATAAAGATAAAATATCCACTTCAGTCCAGCCGTTTCAGATCCATATCTCACCATGACCACTTGTTATAGGCTAATTATATGTCAAAGCTGCATCACTGTGCAAATCAAAGTGTATGATTCATAAGACCAGGGCAAAACAGAACAAAGTGGAAATGTAGCTGAAGTGCAATTGTTACAAGTGATAACTTAGGAAAAAGGCTGAGCAGATTCTAATTGTACCGTTTTCCGAGCCAGTTTCTTGCTGGAGCCAGACAGCCAGTTATTGCACCATTTCATTCCCCACTGTATCAAAGCTGTGAAAAGCTGGGCTCTGTTTGCTGCCAGCTCCAAAAGGAGAAGCTGGGACCACAGCTTCTGAAGAGGGAGAAGACCCTCCCATCTGAAGCTCTCAGTTCTCTCTTTCTTTGTCCTGCTTCTCCCAGCTGTGATGCAGAAGCTACGAGCATTGCGTATCCACTATATCCTTTCTATGGCATAACTGGCCCAGCCCCTGGTCTTCATCCTTGCAGTAGAAAAAATTACACTTCATTCAAAACCTCATGAGACAGCTTAAGAAGTCATCCAGCATTTCAGTTCCTGCTCAGTGGGATGGTAATGCCTTTCATACTGGTAACACTTTAAAATTTCTGAGTTCTTGCAACCTGGTACTCTCAAAAATTAGTTTAAAATCATTCAGACAGCGTTTCAAACTGAAGTGTAAAGGCAGCTATCAAAATTTTAATAATACCAAAAAAAGAAAACCTTTTGGGATTATAATTTTCATTTTTAGTGAGAGAAAAAGAGAATAATATCAGCTTGCCGCTGTCTATTTATGTACAAAACTCTGGTTTTGTCAATTTAAGAAGGATTTTTTTAGGGGACTGTGCAATCAGAAAAGTATTTTCATTTGTATATTATTTAGAATAGTTATTCACTTTTTGTAGCTCTTGGTTATTTTAAAAATAGCCAATAGGAACTAGTGAGTAATGTCTCTGCTACTAAGAAAAAGATATTTTCATTGTTTTAAATAAATAAAAGTGTGCAGACTAAAGCAGAGATACTCTTTATTGTTGATTCTTGGCATGGAAGTTTCTTTAGGCCCTGTAAGGTTGCATTAGTCACAGTAACAGCATGTCAAATCTGAAATAGTAAGGAAACAAAGTAGGAAACTCACCAGCAGTGACACATTGCAGTATAGCCCAGCATGAAGAAATATATCAGCATGTGTAATGGATAGAACCAATTTATCTATTTATTCTATAATCCTTTAAAGGAGCAATTTATTTAAGTGTTGTATTGGGAATGTTTAAAATCATTTTTTAAAGGATCTGCACAACAGTTTCCTGTATTGTATAGCAAGCTGCTACTACTCAGAAGTTTTGGGGCCAATTCCTGGTTCACATGATAGAAGTGTTACCAGTATCATAAAATAGATGCAAACATATGTTATGAAGTTAATGTTAAGATAGAAACAGATTGGCCTGAGAACATCCTGGAGACTGCATTAATGAATCATTTACATAAAGTCACTTCAGTGAAAAACTTCATATTCTGTTTTACTAATTTTTTCAGCCTGAAGAGAGGTAGTTTAAAACAGTAGTGAAAGGAAAACACCTCAAGAACTGGTGGTTAAAGACATGTACTAAAACATAAGTATTTCCTCTGCTGTTACTCAGGGTTTTTTCCTATATCTTCTCTGTACTCTCTCCCATTACCTTTCTAATGTCTAATTTCCTTTCTTTTCAATACAGGGAGAGAGTCCTGCCCTTTCAAAAGATGTTCTTATATCTCAGTTTTCCTCCCAGTTTTAAGGACCTTCTAACTGATGAAGTTTTTGCAAAGTCTGTGTGTGTGTACAGTTTCTAGCAGAATTTCCAGACTTGACAATTTTGAAGCCAAATGGGCAAAATTACAATTTCTCATAATGATTATTTCTTTGTTGTTTGTCTTTCCTTTTACCTGGATGCTTGCATATTTATAGACATAGACATTCAGAATTATTTTGTAACGCATGTACCACTTTAAGCAATGCTTTTCTCACACCACCTTTAATATTTTCTGGCAAAAAAAGGTTATTCTTACAAAACATTCTGTAGTTCTTATTAAGATAACTGGCCATTGACTTTAAGAACATTTCTTTTAAAACAATAAGCATAAAAAATTGGAATGGTCTGGAATTTCCTTATTTCAAAATTTGTCATGAAGATATGTAGTTTGTTGTATTATACAGAGCTATGATAACGCATAGGTTTGTTACTAACAAATTATTTTTGCTGACTAAAGCCACCTGGAAAACATGGTAGTAAATAACTAATTATAGTTATCTGCTGATTTTACACTGATGTCTATTGTCTGCTAATCATGGATCTGGCTTCGCTCTTTTTTATGTTTTTAAAGAAAATTGTAAATCATTGTCAACAAGCCTTTGGCTTATTCAAGAAAAATTCCTTTCATAATGTTTTCAAAATTTAGGGTGTGTCTGTATTTAAAAAGCTGCAGCCAGGGATATTACCAAAGAAAAGAATCTCCAGTGAAAAACCTTGGGGAATATTAATATTTTCTTTTTGAGGATTTGAATTGAGTGACAAAAGACAATTTCTCTTTGGATAGCTAAAGCAAAATCCATCAGAGATCAATACTTGAAACAAAATGGGAGAGTTTGCCAGGAAGATGTGGCTTGACATGAAAAGGTATTGTAAAATGTGCACAACACAGAATAAAAATGTAACAGTGTTATTCATAATAGAGGACTCAGAAATGGATGAGGTTCATAAGTCAAAGAAATATGATTTCCAAGAAATAAGACATAAAATGAAAAGCTAATTCATCAGATTTTTAACCCAGGAAATTCCAAGCAATATTAACATTTTCTGTACAGTTTCACTTTGAAGAATTATTAGATAGACTTTTGATTTAATTAACATACATTTAAATCTCTGTGATGAAACAGTTCCCATGTGTTTGCTTAAGTACCTTTCTCCAGGCCAGACTGAAAAAAAAAAAAAAGAAAAAAGAAAATTGGAACAGTGTTATGAGAAAAGGACGTCAACTCTTTTTAAAGTGAAACCTTAGAGCAGCTTGTAGCTGCTTATAGCTTTCAACTTTGAAATGGAATAGTCACTTACGGCTGCTGTGCCATGGTCACATCATCTGGCTACCAGTGGAACTCTGCCAGTGGACAGGATGCAGAATAATTCAAATTGTCAAAGTAGAATAAGAAAACTAGCAAACACTCCAGTTAGTTGCTACTTATAATCCTAAAGTGACTGACTTTAACAAGTCTGGTCACTCTCTTAAAAAAAAAAGTTCTGTATTTATCCAATGTCTTGTCCCTTCTGTATGTTTACTTCTTGAGAAATATTATTTGCATTCTGAGATACCATTCAAGTTGAAACCTTTTGATCCTGCTATAAGTATTAATTCAAAATAAACAACTGTTAAAAAATAGTTTAATGTTAAATATGAACAATTTACAAACTTTTTTCCTGAAAAATGGTCATTATCTGAACTCTTACAAATAACCAGAATTTATAGATACTTTGGTTCCAGTAGTATGACACTCTTATTTTCTATGACAGTAGAAATAAAGAGTATTAGAAGGTCCTATATTTTATACATTTTATGAAATCCATCTGGGAATTACAAAGAGTGAAATTTTCATTCTAGACCCTTTCTCCTCCATGTAAACTAACACTGAAAATAGTAAATAATTATAATATGGGCATGACTTTTTGATAATTGTTGTAAGGTGGCAATGACAAAATACAACAGAAAGCAAAAGCTCATTCTCACAAAGACAGCTAAATCCATGACTGAAATTTTACCATCAGGTTTTGTAGTAATTTTGCATTCTTTTGCACTGAAAAGTCCTTTCAGAGCTTTGGGATGTGACCAACTAATCCACTTAATACTTATTTAATTATCTCAGCACTCTGTTTTACAATTCTCCATGAACTACTTAGATGTGAACTGATACCTTCTCATCACAGAGCTTAGAATACAACCTTCACAAAATTTAATCAAGGGTAAAATTAAAGTAGAACAACATTAAAAAATTGTATCATCTATATGCTAGTACTTTTGTTCATTTGCAGTTATTCACAGAACATATATGAATAACAATTTACATATAGACCTCATAATTTTGTGATAAATTTTGAAGATATAAAGGCTCTTAATAATTGAAATCTCAAACATTAACATAAATGTAAGATATAAGAAATCACAATGGTAATAATTTATATATTAATACAGGATATATTGTACAGCAGAGCTACTTTTTTTTTTGCAAGTATATATAGATATATATATATACACTATATATATACTTGATGTATATATATATATATCTCTTCAGGATCTTGACCTATTAGAGTTAAATTGTAAGGTCAATAG
The DNA here is from genome assembly GCA_013397815.1 of Aleadryas rufinucha. Classification (NCBI taxonomy): domain Eukaryota; kingdom Metazoa; phylum Chordata; class Aves; order Passeriformes; genus Aleadryas; species Aleadryas rufinucha. The sequence goes on along the minus strand of VZTH01006996.1, from coordinate 70,028 downwards.
TAAACACTGCAAGAGCACTATATGAGCAATACTGACGTGATTAACCCTGTTAATTATAATAGGAACTACACCTAATACAGACATTGAAGTGGAGTAGATTGGATAGATGTCAAGTGCTTCAGCAGTAAATGCTGGATTGACATGAAATTATGTACACCTTGTGCTGGAGACCCACAGGAATATATGATGGAGAAGAGTAATCTCAAGTAATGAAGATTTCATGACCTTTTGTAACTGCTATAGTTTCATCAAGACAAACTGTGTATTGCAATGCTGTTTTTAACATACCAATGTTCGTAAGACTATTTTATCATTCTGTCCTTAGGTGACCAAAAAAAAAACCAATCACCTCTTACAAAGTTATATTCCCTCCACCCCTTGTCACACTGTCTTCATTAAGAACAACTATGAGCATGTAGTTTCAGAGATGGGACCACTGTCTCACCTAAGATTTTAGTTTAAAAACCCCTAAACCCTAAGATTTTTGTTTTACATTCTTATTCTGACTATGAAATTGAAGTTGAAACCTTTGTCATCACTGCAGAAACCAAACTGACTAATTTCACTTGTGAACCATTGTGAAGTGTTGTGAAAATATAAAGGGTACTGCATAACTTGAATGATTTGAATCTTACTTACATTGTTTTACTTCCGTTCTCTAGGAGTGGCTTGATGTTAATCTGGAATATGCATCTTAAGGAGCTGTTCTTCCATCTTCATCTCATTCTTTCAAGAGCCACAGAACTACAAGATTCAGCTATTTGTGTGCATATTTGAGAAACACATCAATAAGTGTTTGTTACATATTCATAACGGTTTAAAGTATGAAGAATTTATATTTATTGATGTTTTTCTCTGACACTGCTCTTTCTCATACTTGATAATATTTATTTTTCCCAAAGGAAAGATTCAGTGCATATGTAGATGATAAGAAGCTCAATCTATTTAAACTGCAAATGTACCTTGTTCAGATCCAAAATGAATTTGTTTTGGTTTCATCATGTAGTATACTTCCCCCGCCTCCCCCTCTTCTACTGGCTTTAAAATCCTGATTGGGTAGTGTTTGGAGTTGCTGGCTGGAGTTACTTTTGCTCTTGTAACTCTCTTCCCCCATGCCACCAGGGGAAATGAGCAGGTGGCTGGGTGGGGTTTAGTTGCTGATTAGGGTTAAAACCAAGACAATCCTTATAGAAGATATAGAAGTTGCTATATTCTGCAGATCTTCTTTCAAAAGGTTTCCTGGATAGTTCTCAGCCCTCCTGAAATCATCATCAGAGTGTGCACAGGCATACTGTAACTCATGGAGATAAGTGTATGCAGTGAAAATTCCAATTGTGGCCATAAGAGGTATTTGCTCTGGAAAGTATTTTTATCTGCAATTGCCAGAACAAAAGTTGGTTATGTTTCTCTACTGTAATAGGTGAAGTCAAAAGTAGCCTCTTTTCATATGGGATGGTCAAAACCTTTAGAGTAGAAAATTCAGACACTGATCATAGAAAGAAAAAAAGTCACTACATAATCTCTCTTTACAAATCTGTTTTAGTGGTTGTTTTGTTTTTATTTTTCTTTATGCAGAATTGTCCTGCTGGCAATATCTGTTATCTCAGAGTCATTCCTCACTGTATGGACTGCACTGTCCTTTCTGCCTACAACCAAATGGCGAGGCACTGCATCCATAAACTCTGTGTTAGAACAACCTTGCAGAACCATAAATGACACTGAACTTTAAGGCTAAGGTTTTATTATTCTTTCTTTTATCCTGCAGTTAAGACACCAGCTTTCATTGATAACTACGTCAATCCTGCATATAAGCTGTCTTTGACTTGTGTAAACAAATTCCCTATTCTGTGTGACACTTCTGTTTATTGTGTTGATCAAAATCTTGACCGTAGCCATGAATGTTATCAAACATCCTACCAAGGCTTCCCTCATTCCAAACACCTTATTATGGAAACATATCCTAAATTCTGAAACTTTGGGCCTGGTATAATGTTTTATGTTCTTGAGCTTAACTATGTGTTCTTTACAGAAGAACTGGATAACAAACAGCACATAAGCTGATTTTACATATGTCCAAATGTTTCTCAATCACATACAATAGGGCTTATATATTTAAAATAGTCTTTAATAACTACTTGTATTTGACAAAACATCCATTTTTTCCATGCTTTCTTAAAGTGAGAGAATGTCTAGCATAGTTAGGCATTTCAGTGGGAGACCTAGTTTTAAATACAGTTGAAAGTATGCACCAGATTCCATACTTTTCAAAATTCAAGCGATTTTATTTCTTAGGTATCATATGGCATGGAAAGAGTTCATTAAAGCAAGGAATTCAAGAATGAAAGCTCGTCCTCTGAGAAGAGAGTGACATGTCAAGAGAAAGAGTTGCACGAATCTATTTATTTTAAGTACTTGACAAGACCTCCATTCAAAAAAATAATGTGCCACACTTACCACTATGTTGAAAGAAAAACTGGAATCCCTTGGGTGGGAGCACTGGAAACAGACTGTCTACATTTGACTCTCTAAGATCTGTGTGTTATTTCAGGCTTTTGGAGCTCATGTTTCAATGACTGTGTTTCAGGCTCCTGACTCTAAGTGTTCTTTCTATATTTTTCTGGCAATAAAAGTTTCTTGGTAATTGTTTGTGATAGGGTACTGTATGTTTACTTGATTAAAACCTCATGTGTGAGAACTGAGTTTTGCTTTCCGATTTCTTTTTAAAAAAATCATATAATATTTGAATTGTATGTCTTTTTACATCTTAAATCAATACCAATCAAATTATACAGAGTGATAAAATAAATTTCCATCCAGCAGTGTTATTTTATTAAAATTAAATTGATTTAATCTCTGTTTTAAAAGTGGGATTTAATACAAATAAATCAAGTATCCTCTCACTCAGAGAAGAGGCAATAGGCAAATCATGGTGGCACATGCAATCTCATTAACAGGCTATCAAACACAAATAACTGTTATTAGTCTCATCTGTCTTAACTGTATGTGTGTGGCAAGGGTCTATAATTAAGTTTCAGTTTCTAGAATGCAGCAACTCTAGAAATCAAGAACTACAATTCTAAGTTCAACTTTCTGATGTGATTAAGCCTATTATGACCACAGCTCACTAAAGAGATTGTATTCTGCTTTTATTGTCACTCTGGTCAACATTGGTTTATGTGGACTAGGTTTTGAAATGAATACTATCTAGATTTATGTCCAGGTTTATCTAAATCACTAAAATTTGAGAATGCTGGAGAAAGAACAGCTTGGAATTCGTGATGAAATAAATTTTGTCAAAACACCTATTAATCCAGACTGAAAAAGTTAGTGGGAGCATATAAAATTCAAGTGGGTTTTTTTTTCATTTTAAGAAAGCATTTTCTAGCCAAAATAAATGAGAATTATAGATGGAGCCTAAATCCTCAAGCATCCAATATCTTCAGTTAGAGCAGCTAGAGTAAAAGTTTGACCATGTCTTTTATCAATATACATATCTTTACATTAATTTCTTTATAAACAAATTGAAATATCTCAGTTTTGTACAGTTATTGAGTAAATTACAAACTTCAACAATTTTTCCATAGCAGATTTTCATTTTCTGATCAGCCTTAATAAATTTGAAATATTTATTTCTGATCCACTTCTAATTCAGAAAGTTTTGGAATGTTGAAAAACACAATGGGTGAAATTTACTTGGGTATTTCTGGCACAGATGGACAGCTAATGTGTCCATACTGACCTTGAAATTACTTTTCAAAGAGAAATGATAAATCCATAGATCATTTGACCAAAATACTCTTTTATCTAAAGTATGTTTTAAAAAGAAGCAGGTACGTATTCGCTTCATGTTGCAACAAATTGACATAAAGTGGGAACTTTTTTTTTGAAAGACATATATAGATATATAGATATAGATGTGCCATTACATATTTTCATTTGTTTGAAAGGAATAGAAGTAGCAGTTTATCATGCAGTAGCATTTTCAGCTCAGACATGTGAATCCTTCAGAATAATTTCCGGCATTTGTGGAAAAGCCCTGACACTGTAAGCCCTTGTGCAGTGCAAAAGACTTGCACTCTAGCTCAAGTGTGAGTAGAAGCTACACCTGAGCTCAGAGTAAAGCACTAACCTTTATCCTTTGAGGTCAGCATGAAGAATTCCGAAGGTGCTCTCTTCTGGACGCTACCTTGATTCAGTTATTCTGACAATATAAACTCACCGTGATGCTGGGGGAAAAGAAAAAGTAAAATTCTCCCATCACCTTGCTGATCAGGCACCTCAACACACACTTCTGCTGACAGTAGTGAGCAGTTACGATGGCTTCTCAGCAGCCTCCAGCATGCAATAATAGACTTCTCTGCCCCACACTTCATCTTCTGATTATACATCTGTGCCTCACTGACTACACTTTTGTGTTCCACTGAGTTAGGAAGAACCAGGTTAACAAATAATGCAGTGTGTCAGCAATTCTACAAGAAAAAAATATTTATGGTTTACTTAGGGCAGGACAGCCTGGTTTTTAACACTATTTTTTTGTTTTGCTACCTAAAGAGAGAGCTTTTGAGACTTTAATTAGCTTGGTTGGTTCTAGATTATTTTTTCTATTTAAAGTTTAGACTTTCTAATGCAGTAGAGACCAATACTGCAATGAAATGTACAGCTTTATGAAAGCCTAAGTAAATTGGAGAAAAAGATGCATAAAAAAAGGTCCAGGGTGCCTTCAGCAGAAAAATGACCCCTCCCACACCCCCCATCCACACATCTGTGTAGCTAACAGATTTAATTAGAAAAATGTTCAAATTGGAATTCTCAATAGGATCAGGTCTTGGCACTGAGATTATTTGAGCTGCAATTCTCTGATCAACTTTACAGACTTTCAGTAAAATTTGGTGGAGGTATCAAAGCACTACCTTGACTGTCCTTTGCAGCTATTGTTATACACACGTGCTTCTACACTCGCCTCTATGGCTTCTCACTTAATCCTACAGGTAGAATTGATTCTGCATGTCCAGTCAATGCAATGTCAATTTGAAGCAAATACACACACTCTAGAATGCAATACCTGTCAGTATACTATTGATCTAAATTAAGATTACAATTTAAGAATCGCTGCAATTCAGACATAAACAAATGATAACAGCATGACAAGAAAAGCCTCTCTTAGATGTAATGCATTTCTTAACAGCTTGGTACTTGTATTTTTTCTTAAAATGCATATATGGTGGGTTGAGCCTGAGTTGATGGACAGTCTTTTAGACCAATAACGCTTCTCAAAATTTACATATTTAAACCCCGTGGAGAGGTGGGAACTTCCCTTTTTTGTTTGAGCCCTCCCGTGGCGAGGTGGGGGGAAATGGGCTCCATTCTCCCCTCCTTCAGTGCCGGGGCACAGGCCCCTGGGTAGCTGTGGGAGAATCCCCTCAGAGCCACTGGCAGCTAAGAAACAACCATAACTTTCTGCACAGCCGAGACCACGTGGCGAGGCTTCTAACACTGCGGGCTCCCCTCTCCTTCCGCGCGGCCCCGTGCAGACCTGGCAGGAGCCGATAGAGCTTTCTGCAACCAACTCAGCCTTTATTAAACTGCAGAAGATATCATTCAGCCAGCAGCATAAAGGGAGCGAGGTTTTCTCCACCGTAAAACCTGAACAATGAAAACCACTCTTCATCATGGTGTCTTTGAGGTCAGAGAGAAAGAGAAAGTGAATCGAGTTGAAGATGCCGGCGGGGAAAAGAGGGCGGAGCTGCGTCCAGTGCGAAGCTTAAAACTGCTTTCTACAGACCATGGTAAAAACTGAAATATCACAAACTGGTTTTTTCTCTTTAATCCATTTAAAGACAAGGGGGGATAAGAATTCTGTGTGCAGCCTGCAGGAAAGAGAAAGGTGGCCACTCCAGGTGACCCAGGAGCTGTGAGAGATTGTAAGAGACTTTTAGAGATTTTTGTGAAGAAGAGAGCTGGTTTTTTTTCAGGCTGGAATTTGCCTATCCTTAATGAGAAACATCCCATGTGTGGCCCATGATTGCAAGTGTGAAAGAGACTGTGATTTCTTTTCTTGGGAGACATGTTTTTTCACAGCAGCAGAATTCTGGGCGGGTCTGTTGCTAGCGTAGTTTGGAAACCATGGGATGCAAAACAAACCTTTTTTCCTTAAATAGTGGAGGGACTTTTAAGAACTACAACACAGCCCAAAATCATGTTTTATTATGCTTTGTGTAAGTTGGGTAAAAGGGGGAGGTGCTGGAGGAAAAGGGGGTTTTGCTTTAATTTCTTATTTTTTCTTTTTACTTTTAGTTCTCTTAATAAACTTTTTCATATTCTTAAAGTTTTGAACCTGCTTTGCATTTCTCCAAATCCCCTATCTCACAGAAGGTAAGAGATGCGAACTAAAACCACTGCAGCATATAATGATANTGGCTGGGGACCCTTCCGAGAGAGGCTGCAGCTATTCACCATCGCCACGTGCTGCGGCATATTTCCTCTGATTTTAAATTTTTTTCCATGTTGACATTTCAAAAGAGTGACTAAAGAAGGAAATTACTGAGAAGATCTTAATGGCTTTTCTTAGTCCTAGGAAGTACTAAGTACTTAGTACTTACTAGCATTCTGGGAAGAGAAAATAATGTCTGCTATGTTTCTGGGTAAAATAGATCAATGGCATATTAAGGCTAATAGTTCACAAGAGAGATGTGTGCCACCGAAAACAGTAGCTTGATGGTTATGCTTAATTTAATAGAAAAACTCACATATCTCTGTATTTGATTTGGATCAGTCAACAGAAAGTAGATTCCTCAAGACATTCGAAATACACAAATACAAAAAAGTCCCATTGTATAATTTTTAAATTTATTTAGATTATTGATTTGTTTAGATTACTGCTATTCGTTTAGATAATAGATCGCCCCATCTGTGTCCTAAAGTAAGGGAGGAAGTATCTCAGAGACAGAGTACTTAAAAAAGCCCCCACTACTATGGACTCACGATTTCTGGCTCCCATTTCTAACTAAAAACATTGACAAGGGAGTCCTCTGCCCCTCACATAAAGCCTAAACTCAAATGAAAAACACATGTACTTACCAAACAAAAGTCTTTTCACCCCAAGTCAGATATCTGAGACGGAAGAGAAGAATTGCATTCAAGTTTGCTTTGTTAATTTTGGAGAGCTTATCCAACTAAAGGAAGGAAGGATTTCATCATTAGTTACGTGACATTGTGAGTCTGGCCTGCAATGAAATTTTTTCTATAAAAATAAATTAATTTATGACTATAAAACACCTTGAGTGGAAAAAATTCAGCTTCCTACCTCAGAAAACTCCATAATAAAAAGCTGCGATATAAAAAGTCTAAAATGAATTTGAAATAGGCATTTAAAACATTACATGATCAGTATTATTGTTAAATTATTAAAGTGAATACAGCTTCAAAACATTTTTATGAGAAAAAAATTATCATAGAACCACAGAATAAGCTGAGTTGGAAAGATCCACAAGGATCATTGGGTCCAACGCCCTGCCCTGCACAGCACCATCTCCAAGAGTCACACCATGTGCCCAAGGGCATTGTCCAAACACTTCTTAAACTCTGTCAGGCTGGTGCTGTGACTGCTGCCCTGGGGATACTGTTCCAGTGCCCAACCCCCCACTGGGTGAAGAATCTTTCTCTAATATCCAAGCTAATCCACCCCTGACACAACTCCAGGTCATTCCCTCAGGTCCTGTCACTGGACACCACACAGAAGAGATCAGTGTCTGCCCCTCCTCTTCCCCTCACGAGGAAGTTGTAACTGCAGTGAGGTCTCCCCTCAGTTTCCTCTTCTCCAGACTAAGTGCCAAGTGCCCTCAGCCACTCCTCATACAGCTTCTCCTCAAGGCCTTTCACCATCCTTGTTGCCCTCCTGTGGACAGTCTCTAACAGTTTAATGTCTTTCTTGCATTGTGGCACTCACAATTGCCCCCAGCAGTCATGATGAGAACCCCAGTGCAGAGCAGAGCAGGACAATCCCCTCCCTTGCCCAGCTGACGATGCTGGGCCTGATGCCCCCCAGGACACGCTTGGCCCTCCTGGCTGCCAGGGCACTGCTGACATGTTCAACTTTCCATCATTGCCATATGAGAATAAAATATTTTCAGGATTGATGAATAGCAGTAAAGGGGAATGTCTGAAGCAGCATTTTTCAGATTCCAGAAAAAAATAAAAATAAAAATCTGTAATATGACAATAATATATTTGGTTTTAATGATTTAGTAAATAACTGGAACATTTGTGTGAAATTTATAGCGTCACTTGAGCATCACTTTCAGAAGTAGAACACATTAGACACCCAGCTGGGATAATTTAATGTAGAAATGGTCTTTTCACAGTATTGCTTAAATAGATAAAAAATGATTTTCTTTAGAAGCAATATTTTTTCAAAAATTATTTCTGTGCTTTAAGATGTCACTAACTGTTACTTTGTTTTTTTCCTGGTCGTAGCCTCAAATGGAATGTTATTCTGGCACACATTGCAATATGTAATTAATGAGACCTGTTATGAATTACAAGAGGGTGTTGGGTGGAGGTGGACTGGCTGCTGAGCACCAAATATTGTTTTGTCCACATCTTACTACCAAGCGTATTCTGCAGATTTCTGGTGGGTTTTTGTTCAGCTCCAAACTGTTTCTAAGGATTTAGCTACATGCATTTGTCTACAGCCCTGATTTTCCTTGAAGCTAGAATTTACAGATGCAGAGAATGTGATATTCTTGGTAGAAGCAAGAATAAACAAGACAGTACATAAGCTGAAGGACTCCCCAGAATGGTAACATCATTGGAGTTTGACTATGGGTTACCAGGACAATACAAGGAAAATACAGTGAGACCATCTGAACGGTAACAAAACCAGTCAGGTTAGATGATCACAGGAGAAGGAAATTTTTGGTGGGAAAGGCAATCTTGATTTATTCCTTCCTTCCAGCATCTTCCTAAGGGACACTGTACAGACAAAGCTATGAACATAAAATCATTAGAAAGCTTCAGCAACTCAAAGCAGGTTTTGGGATGTTGTGGTTAGAGAGTGTTAAACAGCATTATCTTTACTCTAATATGGGAGACAGAGACACAGATCTGCTCAGTATTATATAATAACTCTCTTACTGAATCAGGAAATGAATACTGGTCTCCTGAGGGCAAGAGCAGTATCTGACCTACAAGTCTTTGGTTTTTTTTAGAGAAAGTTTTCTTTTCTTCTTCTGCCTTGTTTAAAGCCTTGTTACAAATTATTGCACCTTCTGTGTCATGTCAGTGAGGAAATCTGGAAATCTGAATGTCATATTTGTAGATGTATTGTGGATTTTTGCACACGTATTCTTGTAAAACCAAGTGTAAGAAACTAAAAATTTCCAATGTATGATACAATTTGCATTAAAGCCCGAATCTTTAGCTGGATGACAAGGACCTTCAGTTCCATCAGCTGGAATTCTTGGAGTTCTTGGAGCTGTATTTGCTTATGGTCAGCTTAGAATGAAACAATGCATTTCCCTCTCAGATATTAATTCTGTGGCTCATATTAAAGCCAAGTTGCTGGAAAGTTGCTGGAATGAGACCTTTACTGATCCCACCTGGTTTGATTATTAAAATTTTGAGGAAAGATGAAAGCTATAGGAATACCTGAGCCATCTGCTCCCTCAAATGTTTTTTAAAAATCTTAGGTTCAACAAGAAAGGGCAGTGTTCAGTTTCATTTTCAAATACAGAAGAAACCCAGCATGGGTTTTCAAATATTCATGTTTAGTATTGAAAAAGAGTTTTCCAGCTAATCATGCAAATTATCTTGGTGATTATATTGCCATTGGAGGAGGATAGGATCCAAATAAAAGTTTCAGATTATATTAAAATAAATTTACTTCAGGCTAGTTGTCAGTGCTTCTAGATTTATAATTCAGTAGGTAATATGTTCAAAAATGAAATTAAGAATTCTTGCTTGAGGACATCAATACAAAGGAGTAGAAAGTTAAAGATGCCTAGGACAAACACCTCTGTGTATTTGTGATTACATTTTCCTGAAAAACAAGTTATTTTCTGGCCCATATTCAAAGAAATGTTGGGGATTTTCTTCCTTTCAAACATCAGTGCTTGAGAAGCTCTATGCAAGTTGGCTTCAGTGACAGAATAAGAGACTATGTCAATTCAGTCACTGTAGAAAAACAACTTTAAATACCGGGATTGTGCATTTGCCATGATTTATAGATTTCAAGAGAACAGGATTCTTTTAAAACTCAGACTTTGTCTACTGGAGCTCTAGGAATGCTGGATGGTATGTTCAACTGCACAGGGAACTGTCAGTTCACGATGAATACACATTTGAGATATACTGGAGATTGTAGCAAAAGTCAAAGCTCCTTTGCACAATTCAAGATATATCTTCATACCTGTGCTGTTCCCTTTTAATCTAGTTCTCAATTCCTAGAATCATAGGATATGCTGAGTTGGAAGGGACCCATCAGGACCACTGACTCCAGCTTCTGGCCGTCTGCAGGACACCCCAGGAGTCACACCATGTACCTGAGAGCATTATCTGTGTAGGTTTCTTGCTGTGCTTTCACAGACAGGGTGGAGCGTCTGCATCTTCCAGAATGATCCCCTTGAAAAAAGAGAAAGAAACTGAACAGCACTCCTTCCTGCAAGAAATACAACTGGTTTTGGTTTGTTACTGATCACCAATGACATTTCCATGAATTGAAGTATGTGCACAATCTATCTTCATACATGAGCAACTGACCCTAAGTATCCAAACAGACACTTTGTGATCGGTACCTAGCTTTAGCCTGATGGGGTTTTTTTCATTTTATAGTCTTTACTGTGTCATTTTAGACCATGCATATTTTTGACTCACCTTATAATTTTGCAGTCAGCATACCACATAATAATAACTTTTGGCCTGTAACATATATGAACAAAATATTGCAGGTGGATTAAATTACTTTTGTAGGTCCCTTCAAACTGAACTATTCTATTCTATCCTATTCTTTAAATATATTTCATGGCTTAGTGTTCTGTGTGCCACACTGAAATTTCTTTAGCCATAGGAACACCACACAGCACAGAGATAAGATTAGCTCTCTCAACAGAAAATAAACTGTTTCCACACTAGTGCATGGCTGCATTGACTACATCCATACAGACGCTGGAGGGATCAAGATACAGACCTTTAACATTAAAATTGTCACCCTTATCACCTGATGAAAATGAGTAATTGTTCTAGCATGAGCTTCAAGTTATCATTACTAGAATCATCTCTTAGATATAATCATATTCACAATGCCTGTATATTGCATAAGTGCCTCACTAATTTCACGCTCCAGTACCTTGGCAGTGTGCATCTGTGAAACACTTAGGAACCACGTAATTTGTTATATTCATAGTCATTATGCTGGTTTTTGCCAATCAATTAATAGCAGGATAAAGTATTTTTTGCTTGTTATAAAATCATTCTCCAGTGAAAATTTAAGTCTGGCATTGCATCTTTCAAAAGTTATATTCTTATGTGTGTTTCTGCTCCTTAACAGCTCTACCACATTTTGACAGTATTTAGAGTGTTTTATACAGTAATTCCTAAAATAAGACTTTTATTAATTACTCTTTTTCAAAATATCCCTCCTCACATGGAAAGCCTCTAGATATTTGCATGAACTTCACGTATCTCTTTACTGGTGCTGGTGCAATGTGGTAGCATTGGAGCTGTAAAGCAAACTCAGTTTTGTGCTAAGCCTAATTTTCAAAATATTTTTATTTTTCAAGATTTCTTCAGTTTGGATTTTAGATTGCTATTGTTTTCACAATCAAAGGACAGCAGTGGAACAATCAGCACTGAAAGAAGCAGCTATTTCTTCAAGCACTTTTTTGTTTGCTATGCAAAAGAGTCCTGAATTAGTCAGCATTATGGAATCATGTTTCTTCTTGACATTCCTGACTGAGAGCTTTAGTTAATATCATGTTGAGTTCAATGGAAACTGATATGGTCAGCACCCAGTAAAGCAAAATTTTATGATTATAATATGTTAATTTTGATTCACAGGAATTCCTTAGAAAGGGCTGGGAATGCTGTCGAACAAATAGTGTATTTTACTGTAGGCTAGAAGAACCTGAAGTCTTAGAGAAGGAGTTCAAAATAGGTTATTGCATAAACAGCTAGGTGAAACTGAATCATTTCAAGCATTATATTTTAGTCATTAAAAAGAGGAACACCTATTCTTTACTCCCTAGAATGCAAAAATTTGTAACGTTCTCTAGAATTCAAAACAAGAATTTGAATATAATACTTCATGTTTTTCATTCCAAAGGAAGGCAAATATGTTACAAGTTGAATGAAAACAAGCTAAACTGAGAAGCAAATTCTGACTTTAGACACTACACTCTTAATTTCTGTTGCCCAAGAAGTCATCTGTGTTACTTCTTTTACTACTGGCTACAATTATTCTGTAGATTTTTGGTGGGTTTTTGATTAGGTTTTTTTTTTCCTCTATTTTTGATGAGTAAGAAGATAAAAAGGGCAGGGAAATAATTCATTCAAATTTGAGTATTTAAAGTTGAGTTTATACAGTGGATTATCATCAACTATAAATCTCACAAATGCTATTGAATTAAATAGGACCCATGAAGGACAGCGCACAGCAAAAGCAAAATTTGTGGGAATGACGTATCAGTGCTGACTCGTGGAAGTCAAATAGTAGGGGAAATTATTGCAGTCAAACAAGCTCACAGCTAATGATATAGCTACACTTTCTGTTAGGACTAGTATATGATTTTAAAGAAAAAAATTAAAGAGAAGCTTCACTGTCTGGTAAATGAATTCTGGTTATCACATTTTTCCACAGCCATATTTCTGTTCTGAATGTAAGAACAGACAGCTTATAGTCAAATGAATCCTTTACCTTCTTTTGTAATGCTTAAGCAGACTGAACTTCTTGGGAAGAGTCAACGAAAGCTGACTTCTTCCTACCAGAATAGTTGCTACGCTCTCTATGCTAAAAATGGCAAAGGAGCTGCTGTATCAGAAAATTTTTAAAGCAGTACCTTAAGGTTAGGTGAAAGATTTATTTCCTGATGCTTAGATACTTTTGCAATATTTCTCAGTGCTTGTTTTTCAATATATGAGTGTCCTTCTTTAATTGAGGAGTACAGAGATAGCCTTCGCATTCCAAGAGAGTCTGAATCCTGCACAGGCCAGGATTGCATTAGGCTCTTCCAGGCATAGTATGTTGCTGTTTGTCATCCCCAAAGTTTTAGAGTTTTAATTCTTAGGATAGAGTTTGTATTTCATAAATGTTCTTTACACTGTTGTCCCTAGATACATAATTTTCCTTGCCTATAATAAAGAATTGTTTATACCTGATATCTGGTGGATTCCAACTGCTTGTCAGCAATCTTTCCTTTTCCTCATTTACCCCTCCTCCAGTTGCTGTGTTATCCACTATTTTTTTCCAGCAATAATGCTGTTATACTGAGGCAGCAAATAAGGAAAAAAAATAAGTCCTCTGGCATTTTTTTAGAACACATGCTCATCGATAGTTCTTTAAATACAGTATATTAAGACTTACATGTTAGAATATTTTATTCAGTTTAGTATGTATAATGTTGGTGTTTGCAATTTCTTCTTTGTTAATCAGCATGTTCAGTATGAAACTAAATGACCTACAGAAGTAAAACAAGATCATCAGCATCATCCTTATCCAAATTCAATGATAGCTTTTCCTGATCAGCTTACAAGCAAGTTCAAAAGTATGTCTTTTCTATAAGCCCATGCTGATTGCTATTAATTATATTATCCTCTTTTAATAGGTTATTCATCAAATCCCATATCTCTTGTTCCATAATTTGTCTGGGATCAATGTCAGGATGACAGGCCTATAATTAGATGTCCCATTTATACTTTTAAAATATTGGCATAACATTAGCTTCATTCCAACCCTTTGGAAATGCTCCAGTGCTCCAAGACTTATTGAAAATCATCACTTATGATCAAGAGATCTGCTCAGCTGACTCTTCACAGCACTTGCAGGCAGAATTATCTGGACCTGCTGATTTAACAATCTATCATACTGTTATTTAGCAACCTTGTTATTTCCCATTAATATGGAAAGCCTTTTACAATTTAAATCTCATCCAACTACAATGTCGAGGTTTTTCTCAAAACCATAAAGTTATTCCCTCATTCCCAGTGCTGTAATTCAGACTACTTCTCTGGTTTTTAGGGTTTTCATGTTTTTTTCCTCCTCCTTCCAATTTCTGGTTTATCTGAATTTCTAAACATTTAATTTTTCTTTAATGTCTTGTACAGTCATAGAGACCTGCTCACTTTATATATATATACTGGATATAGTCTTCCAAGCTTTTGGAAATTTATCTAAGATTTTGAAAATAATTCTATGACTGTTAGGTAAACTGTGATTACATGCCTAATTTACTGTGTCTTTGAAAAGGCAGATTAACTCTGTGCAAGGAATACACAGGACTCCTGAAATTTAGTTCTATATAATACCTCAAAGCTAGAAAGTAAAATAGATCAGGTTCTGCTTTCTGCAAGGTATAGTATGATATCTTTATTAACAAAGTTAAATACAAAAGTAAAAAGACCATAACTTGTTTTGAAACATTGCTGTGAATTGCTGTGAATGAGTTGCTTGGCCACTTTAAGAAACATTGTCAAAGGTACTATCAAAAGCAGGGTTTAATATGAATTTGTGAAAATACAGTTTTACAAAATTCAATGGCAAGGTTCACTCTACTGCTTGCTACAAAGACTATTACAAAGGAAGATCAAATTAGAAGTAATTTTGAATGATTTGTGTGGAACTCAGGAATGCAGAAGGAGGTAAGAGTGAAAAGGATGTGGATGGAACAATAAGGGTGCAAAAGGATGTAGCAGCTCTTAATCATCATGTACTTTAACATTTACAAAGTGACTTGGTAGATTTCACTACAGTTACAACAATGACGTAATTATAGATTTGAACTATTAAAACATGACATTCTGTCATGTTTTAACCTCAGCCATCAACCCACTCCCAGGCAGCTGCTCACTCAGTCCCCTACCAGTGGGATTGGTGAGAGAATCAAAAGGGTAAAAAAAACCTCGTGGGCTGAGATAAAGACAGTTCAATATGGAAAGCAAAAGCCACACAAACAAACAAAGCAAAACAAGGAATTAATTCACTGTTTCCAATGGGCAGGCAGGTGTTCAGCCATCCCCAGTACAGCAGGGCCCCATCACATATAACGATGACTTGGGGAGACATACGTCATCACTCAAAACAGTCCCTCTTTTCCTCCTTCTTTCCCCACTTTATATACTGGGCATGATGTCATATGATCTGGAATACCCCTTTGATCATTTTGGATTACCCGTCCTGGCTGTGTCTCCTCCCAGCCCCAACTTCCTCACCAGTGTGGCCGTATGAAAAGTAGAAAAGGCATTGGCTCTATGTAAGCCCTGCTCAGCAATAACACAAACATCTCTATGTTATCAACTCTGTCTTCAGCATAAATCCAAAACACAGACCTATACTAGACACTGGGAAAAAAGTTAACTCTAACACAGACAAAAGCAGCACATACTCACACCATAATCAGTTCACACACACACAAGTAAAATGATGTGTACAGCTATTTCTATGTGTGAAAAGGTACCTATCAAAAATTCCCCTCAAGTTCAGAAAAACACATCAAATCCCTTTGTGTTTCCCCACAGGCAAGGAGTGCAAATCAAGGAGTGTGGAGGTGGGGGCCGGAAGTATCAACCCAGGCCTCTAAATACAACAGACTTTGTGAGCTCTGAGAGGTGTCACCCACGGAGGGAGGTGGTGGCACAACTTGCTGCTGTCCCAAGATGACTAACTTCTGTCAGCAATAAGTTTCCATCCTGGCTATAATGCAAGTTAGCAGTTACTGGGCTTTTTTCCCCAAAGTTCAGTAACAATGATGCCGTTCCTCTTGGGCTACAATTCACAATGGTACCACTCCACTCAGCCTATAATTCAGGTAAATGGTTTACCAAGGTAACTAAGGGTAATTGCTTATCCTTTGTTTTCCACCTTGATTGGGCAGCAGATGTTTCTGGCTGTTTCCCTCTTTAACATGCAAGAGCTCCTGGTCAATCAAGGAGTAACTCATGGCCCAGCTGATCCAATCAAGGGATGCTTCACCTCTCAGTCAGCTTAGTCAAGATTTATCAGGAGCCTCTGAGATCATAGGGCAGGCCCAGGATGTCCCCCACAGACATACAATCTCCATTTGAACACAGAGACTCTGACACCAAAATGACTGTATAACTACAACTTCCTGTACTTGGTCTTTTTGATTTTACTGTTTCTACAGGATCTCCATTTCTTTGTTTTCCACCAGTGGGAGTTCTATAAGAATACATGTTAGAGGATAGGTTTTTTTCCCTGTATTCACTAATAAAACAAAACAAAACAAACGATAATGCAAAGAAGAAAAAAGAGAGGCTGTTTTACGCAATTTCAGAAACTTCTGAGACAATACTCAAGTAGCTGGAAGGTCTGTAGAAGAAAATGCAAAGTCACTGCTAGTGAACTCAGTGGATGACAAAAATATTGACTGTTATACAGGCAACTCTGTGCTACTTATCAACCAAATTCACTTGTCCTTTAAGACAGTTGAATGCAAAACCAGCTAACTAGCCAACAAAAATTGTGGGAAAACTCAAATCTTTGGAATGTGGGTAATCAGAAAGCACTTTGAGCATACCTGTGGCAGACAGTATCTTCAGACTATTAAGTCTCAATAAGCAAGAGATTATTGAGTAGAAAGAGGGAAATTGTATTGCCACATAGTGAGATCATTACCTGAATACTGACTGTGTAAAGCTCTTTATAGCAAAGATGGCAGATTGAAACAGCTTCATAAAACACAGATAAAAGTATTCATGGTTTGACAGTGGCCTAAACAGAGACATGCTTTTTGGTTTATCCAAGAGAAGTTTAAGAGGTGACTTCATCATAAATGAAACATACTGAAAATTGAAATATAATTGGTTTGTGATTTAATGAGCCATTGCAATAACTTATCAAAGGCCAGGACATTTGATTTTATATGATGTCACTCATTCAAGAGAACTGACTTTTAGGAAGAGATAGTGCAGCTGAAAGTAATGAATGCATTACAAAAACAATGTGAAATTATATGCTCCACACTATGCAAGATACTAGATTAGGTGATCATGTTGATTTCTTCGTGCTTTAAAATCTGTGAGTCTAGTGAAGAATTAATACTTGAATTATACGGCTAGAGAAGAGTATTCAGCACTTAACAGAGCAATAGCAATAAAAATTTTACTTTGCTAGAGATGAGCTTGATACTGGACCATTGCTGCCAATGAGAGCATTATTGCTGAATTCAGTGAAGCAGCCTTCTATGAAGCCACTCACTTGGGAAAAAAATAAAGGTTACAGAAGCTAAAGTAATGATAAAAGGAGGAATGCTGGATGGAATAAAACATAAACTGAGTCAAAAGTAAAATTAGGGAATATTGTCAGCTGGATTGTTTTCAGTTTATTAAAACTAGGTGCTGCACTTTGCCTATGCTCTGACACTGCACATTTGTGTAAGTTTATGGTGTCTTTAGTCTATACAACTTAATGAGAAATATTGCCTGCGCTGGATATTGGATGTTCATGCTGATAAGAAAATGTCACAATCAATTCCAAGGAGCGGAGCTTGAAGGGTTCACCTCCAAAGAGCATGTTGACTTCTGGAGATTTGCCACATTTACAGTGAGCCAAGGTCTTAAATTTTCACAGTGAGAGATTTAACTCTACAAACATTCTGGTTGTTTGTCATAAAGAGTGGGGTTTTTTAAAAAATATTTCCCACTCACTTCTGATATAAAAAAATAGCTGCTACTCATGTTCACATACTGCAGACACAGTTGTCAGGCAGTGGTAGCTTTAATGTTTTCATAAAAGTTAGCAAAAGCTTTCAGGGTGAAAAATTAATTTAAATACATGCTTCTTGTTATGCAAAAGGTAAATGAGCCTAGCATGCTGATTCAGTAAAAGTCTGAGCATTATCGTCTCTGTCCCAAAAAAGAAACACAGTCATACCAAAAGAAAGCTGATGAATTCAACTCAGTGTAGGAAGAATGTGAGAGAAATAATTTATCCTAAGATTTTAGGACAGGAGGTATATATTAGGTCTGGTTGAGATGAAGATTTTTCCCCACAACGCCCCACATAGTGTTGTTCTCTGTATAAGAAGCTGGAAAGGTGTTGATAACACACCAGTGTTTTGGCTGCTGCTGAGCAGTGCTGGCACAGTATCAGCACTGTCTCACCAACATTGCCCCCTTCACCAGCAGCCTGGGGTTGGACGAGTTGGTAGGCAAGATAGTCAGGACAGCTGATTCTAACTGACCAAAAGTATTCCATACAATATGCCATT
The DNA here is from genome assembly GCA_013397815.1 of Aleadryas rufinucha. Lineage (NCBI taxonomy): Eukaryota > Metazoa > Chordata > Aves > Passeriformes > Aleadryas > Aleadryas rufinucha. The sequence continues at coordinate 51,594 of VZTH01006996.1, read as the reverse complement.
TCTCTCTAGCAGAGGGCATGGTCCACTTGTTGGGGTCAGTACAAAATTCTGCATGAATTAGTTTTACTACTATAACAGAGGCCTTGGCAATACCCTTGAGCTTTTTCTGTGAGATAAACTATGTGTATGCTTATGTGTCTTGGCCTTCTACTATGGTGGTTCTTTTTTTCAGGGAATGCAGATGTTGTGTCTCCTAATGTATGTATAAATACATGAAACATTTACAATTGAAATGAAAATTGAAATTTTAAATCATTAAGCAAACTTCTCTGTCTGACCATTCTCCAGCCTCTCCCGCAGTCACACTCCCAGTGACTTTTACTGCTGGGACCAGAGCTCCTTCACAGCAGCAGCTCCAGTGACCCGAGGGGAGCCCCCTTGACACCCCCACACCCCACTCACACCCAGACAGACCAGGTTTCCTCACTGCTTCGATCCCAGGTTTCCCATCACCATTTATCTGGGGTGCAGTGACACAAAAACAGCTGGAGCTGGTGCTTCTGAGGAGGGACCCCCAACAAAAGAATCCCCATGGCTTTTACACCCTCACAGACTGTCCACAAGTCTCACTCTTCCTCCTAGGGCCCTGCTCCTGGCCCCTCTCCATGTCCATCCAGCTTGCTGGCTGTCACTCACTTTCATCTCCTTTGTTATCCAGAAGATGAATTCTGAGCTCCAGCTGTGTCTCCCAGTGTCCATTCACCTGGCTGATGTAATCAGTTTTCATGCCCTTTGTTATCCCAAAGGTTGACAGTTCACAGCCTCTTGTCTCAGGCTCCCACCCAAGCTCAATGTGCATCTACATCTGCAGTTTTCAAGCCCAGCTACCTGGACCAGATATATTCCTCAACAAAATGTGCATGAGATTTCTTTCAATTGAAAGAAATTAGACTTTCTGCTTAGAGTTATTTTCTACAGCAATTCCTGGAAAGCATCATAAGCATAGCAGAAGTGTGGCTGCCGCTTGCTTGGAATCAGTTAACTGTTTGAAAAACAAAATTTGCTACTAACGTAATTTTTATCATAGTAATATTTTTATGTAATTTTAACTTACATGACACATTCAAATGAAAAGAAAGACATGGTGTTTATTCAAACTTCTTTTTCCATGTAAAAAACATATAAGAGGTGGTTCAGAGAAAAGCTCCTGGTTCCTCAGAGAAATCTTAATTGTTTGATGACTCTATAATGAAGAAGAAACACTTTGTTAGACATACAGACTGTTACTCGTTGGAACTACCAGGAATACCTAGAAGATCAGTGACAGGATTGCTATGTGTCAGAAGTAACATGGAAGGATGGCCAGAGAAACATTTTTTGATTTAAAAGACATTTTTGGCTTTCCAGACTTTGCCTTCAATAGTAAAACCAGTTATATTTTAATTAATTTGCACAGATTATAGTGAGTCCTGTGACAAAGCTAGGAAAAGAAGGCAGACCTTACAATTTATTTTACTTCAGTCCTAGACTTTACATTAGCTAATACGTATTTTTCTTTCTTTTCCCCCTCGGATTTCTTAGCTCCACATGTCTCCCGTGTATGCTATTATTGCAATTTCACTGAAAGGCATTCACAGAAATGCACAGAGAATGTCTCCCAGCCTGGCAAACACTTGCTTTATGTAAACCAATGTCTGCTGACTTTTGAAGTTTTGCCCCAAGGAGCTTAGATGCTGTTCTTGACATCTTGGGGGAGGCAAGGGGAGAATTATTTGCTTTCTCATATTTAAAAATTAGGAGTTTTTAAATACTTTTCTCAAATGGCTCCTGTAATGTCTCATTTTGATGTTCTTGTTACTATTTTTTTTTCCCATGGCTTAATTATACTACTAATTATCTGGTTGATTTATTCACCATATGAGTCAAGAACTAATGTAATTCATCATTCAATAGCATAAACTTTGAAGTATGAAGTATTTTCACCTGCTAGCATAAACTACAAAACTAAGAATTTTTAAAATTTGTTTCCATATAAAAAGGCTTTTAGTTTGTTTACATATAAAAAGAGAGGATAGTAAGATAGGGCCTAATGTTTCTGTTCTTTCAAGATCACTCACTAATTTATTTTTTAATTTATTTTTAATATTTTCCCTACAGAAAGAATGAGCCATGAACAATGTTCCAAATTCTCTGGAACTGTATTTTTTTCCAGAGAAATCTCATTATTTGAGCATCAAAACTTTCTTTAAGAAGTTTGTATTGTAGCTTGCTAACAAGTGTTGAAGGTAAAATATGTAAGATAAATGAAGGTAGAATATATAAGATAAATGAAGCAATACTTCCTAATGGTATCAGTGAAAAAGGAAGAAATATGTTCACCTGTGCTCCATATCAAGGTAATAAATCACTTAGCTTTCATAGCAGAATCTTTCACCATTTTATATGATAACACATAAGAAATATATCTTGCACCAATTTAAAGGACAGAATTCTTAGAGTTGCTTGCTTTCATACTGCCCAGCTCCCTGAAATGAAGCTCCTACCATTGAAATCCTACCAGATTCTGCTGTTAGGGAGAATGGCTGAGTAAATATCACAATTCTTTGAAATAATATCTGCTTTAGAAACAATATTTAACCGTGTTACATATCACGTGATGTTTTCCCAGACACTATTGGCCAAGGGAGAGTATTACCTGTGAAGTTGGTTGGCTAAGGCATCACATTTAAATTCATATCAAACATTCAAACTTTCTCATCTCTCAGAAAAACAACTTTAAAGGGTATGCTCATTTGTTGGTAATTTCATCAATGGAGATGTTTTAGCAAGGAATTTTTCTCTATTTTCTACTTTGTCTGTCTAGTATCAAATAATTTTTATTTGAAATATTTCATGAAGTATTTAAAAAACCCCAAACATTTCTCTTCTTTCAGAAGACAATCTTCCATTTAATCTCTCTCTGTTGAGGAAGAATTATAGTACAAAAAACAAAAGCAAAAAGCAAAAAAAGGAAGTAATTGCAACGGAATAAATCAGTGAATTATCATCTCTTGCCTTCCATGTCCACAACCAAATTTCTGTTAGATGCAGCTATATGCAATAACTACTGCACAGATTTTTCACTTCTATACTGTGTGATTTTTTTATTTTGACAATGACAGCTTTGACAGTAACTTTTCTCTCATCCTTTGAGTGTGATTCTCTACTTTCATGAGAAGAACAGCATCGGAGGCTGAAGATGAAATTGTCTCTTACCATCTGTTGAAGGCAGACACTTTAATAGGGAGATCTGAACAGGTAGAATCCAGGGAGGTTTCACTGGGTTTATACAAGTGACCTTCCAGAAAATTGCTCATAGATATAATTTCATGCTGTCCAATATTACCCGAACATCTGTTTAACAACCCTTTCAGATGCTGTGTCCAGAACTTTTATTTTTAAAAAAAGAGACGGCAGACTTCTATTACTGGTGTATTCTCTAGAGGGAGAATTCCAGAATATTTGTAAAATTTCATAAAGTACTGTCCTTGAAACAACTAAAACTGGTGTATAGAAATCAGCCTTTATTCTCACTGACTCAAAAACAAACACAGATTTTGATGCTTCAGTAAGTAATGGCCTGTTTGCTCTCAAAGCACCTAAAAAACTCGTAGTTCCAAAGTAGATGCATGTTTCTGATGGAAAGTTTGTGTTCTCTTTTTCTTAATCTAAAGTAAAGGACTCCTAAATTTTTTATTACAGTCCTATGGCTGCTCTGGGTCACTGTAAAACTTTAATAGCATCTTTGCTGTGAATTCAGCAAAACAGTCTTCATATATAATTTGTTTTCAAAGAGTATGATCCTAAGACATATGAATATTTTCTTTGTAGTAAGGAATGGAGCATTCACATCCATATAGATTTTATCGAAATTATCTCCAGAAAGTTATTCTTTGCTACAGCAAACAACAGGAGTATGACTTACTGAAGGAAAGCAGAAATATAAGTGACAGGCTTGAGCATTTTTTTCAGTATTCAGATAAATATTGGCTGTGTATCTGTGCTCCTGTGAAATCTGAGAGAACATCCTTTTTTTTTTACAACCTTCTATCTTTAAACAACTACTTCAAAGATGCTGAACACTCTAATATTAAAACAGCATTTATATTAGGTGGATGATTCTTTTATACATATTGTCATATGTAAGACAGATTTTCATTCTTTATTTGTAGCTTATATATTTTTAATTACTTTCTAGTTTTGAGTTTTCTTGACATTGAATTTTCCGTATTTTTTTATATTGCTACAAGAGAAGTAAAAAATGTGACGCATGCTCATTCCAGAAAAGCAATTTACATCATTTTGTCATGTTTTTATTTCTTTCTAAAGAAGAATAAATTAAGGAAATACTTTCAGAATTATAATTTTGGTTTCCCTAATAGCATTTTGGACAATCTTTTCCACAGAAAAGTTGGCTGCTGCTGTTGCCACTGCCAGTTTTGCTGATGCTTTACAGTGCAGCACTAAAACTGCAGAATGAAAAAGCCTATAGAAGGTCACACAGGATTTAGTGACATGCCTTGTATTGTCTTTGGCTGTTAAACTCATTGAGTTGGGTTGACATGGCAAGGGTTTGGTAGCAGTGTGCTGAAGGAGTGGCTTCTCAGAGGGGAAGCCTGGGGTTGCCTCATGTTGGACACAGCTGGTTCCAGCCACCTCCAAAATGCCCCAAAACTGGACCAAACTAAGCCCATGATCCAAGCTGGTGACACCTCTGTGATAACATATTTAAAAAAGGGTTAAAGAATGCTGTGTAGAAGTTGTGAGAGGGAAGAAAAGGAAGTGAACAGCCCTACAGACACCAAAGTCAATGAAGGAGGGAGAGAAGGTGCTTCAAGTGTCAGAGATTCTCCTGAAACCTGTGGAGAAGACCATAGTGACAACAGGCCCATGGAGGACCACACCAAGCAGCAGGCTTTTTGTCAGGAGCTGTAGCCTTGTAGGGAACGCAAACCATTCCTGAAGAACAGCCCACCATGGAAAGAACCTTGTTGGAGCAGTTCATTAAGCTGGTGGGAAGGATCCACACTGAAGAATTTCATGAAGGACTCTATCCCATTGTTGAGGAACCCACACTGATTAGGAGAAGAGTGTGATGAGGAAGGAATGACAGTCAAAAGGTTATGAACTGGCTAGAACCCCCCTTACCTGCCTGCCTGTGCCACACAGAGGGAAGATTTAGAAGAGTTAGGAATGCAGTTGAGTATGAGAAGAAAAGCAGGCTGGGAGTAGGTGTTTTAAATTTTGTCTTAATTTCTCACTATTCTACTCTATTTTTACTTTACAGTAAATTAAATTAATTTCCCTAAGTCAAGCCTGTTTTGCCTGTGTCAGTAATTTGTGAATGATCTCCCTGTCCTTATCTCAACCCATGACCCTCTCCATATTTTTTTTCTCCTTCTGTCTGGCTGATAAAGGGGAGTGAGAGAATGGATGGTGTGGCAACTGGCAGTCAGCAAGGTTAACCCACCACACTGATTCATATTCCTTCTTTAGTTATGGAAGGACGATTTTGATTAAACCAATTTTTTATGATTTTTGAGTAAGGTTGAAATAGTGTCTGTTTATGATCTATTTTGCCATAATAAAGACAGGAAGGAATAGGAAATGTAATGAATGTTAAAGACAGGTATGCAAAAATCGTTTCTCTATAAGTATATCTCCCCCTACACTGCTTACATTTGGCAGGATTTTTTTTCTTTTGGAAACACTGGCTGATGAAAATTCTATTGAAAAAATTCTATTGAATTGATATACTAAATCTTATACTAAAGAGATTTAACATTTGATTTTTTTCTTGTGTTATTAAACTCTTAACTTATGATAGAATCTAAAAACACTGATGTTTGGAAAAAATTCTGCTTCAACAGCAAATAATTGGGAGCCATTGAATGCAATTACGTAATTTCTCCTACTACCAAGCAAATTAACTGCCAAAACAAAAGATTTCTGTACTTATATGAATTACCAAAGATCTGTTGCTGGTGGCAAGGTTCCAAGAGCTTACAGTTTGGTTTAGTTCTTGATTTTCCAAATATTTTTGTACATGCACAGATTATTTCTCTAAAATTTTAGGACAGATTTTGCAGTCACACTTAAGCAGCACTGGAGAACTGACAGCAACGTGAGGCAAAGTGAGTACCAATCACACATACGCATTCATGGTTCAGGAAACATTGCCAACATCCGCAGGGCTGGGCCATCTTGCACAAGGTCAAATTTGTCTCTTAATACTCAGTCTTCCATCCTAGCATTCAATATAAAACATCCCAGCATTCAATGTAAAATATAAAAATAATGAAATGAGTCAGAGATGCCTGAGATTTGACAAGCATGACCAAATCATCTTAAATCTTTTTATGACTCCCCATTTTCTATCACTACCATTAATGTCATACTGCATCCTCAAGGATGTACCTTCAGTTAAGGTCAATAATGGGAATATAATACTGAATTCTATTTGACTACAATATTTGGGAGCATGTCATGTGCTGTGAGTTTCTCCATAATGCACATATCTATCATTGGTAGACAGGAACATTTCTCATACAGGAAAAGAGAAAAATTGTCTGTTCCTTCCTCTCTCTCTCTTCACAGTAAGACATTCCAATTTTTTAGGTTTTCTAATTTGTAAAAAACAGCCCTGAAGTCCAGTTTGAGTAGTCACAGTTCAAAACAGCACTTTAATAATTGTTACATATATTGCAAAAATCAACATACAGTTTTCAACTTCCCTCAGGTGTTCTTGGCAATATATTTGTATTACAGACTATATAATATCCATAATTGAGTCATAGTATGAATACTGACAGAATCAAACATTAAATAAAAGACATGATCACTGTCATTTTGTCTGTTTCTGATGAGTCTTCCAAATGATGGTCTATGGGCAGTCTATAGCACAGCTGTATTTGATTGAATTAGGTTGGTTTGAATTCTAGCACTGATTTCAGTTAGTGGGGTTTATGTTATTCAGTGCTGTGTGCTGCCTTCTGTGGATTACCATCACTAAGGCCTATCTTGTCATGAGTAACATCAATGCATATGTCAATAGTCTTGTAGACTGCTACTAATTATTTGACTGTTCTTCCCTTTTACATATGCAAGAAAGCAGTACTAATCACAGGGCATCAAGTTCTGGAACGTTTAGGAGTGAATGAATGAACTCGTTAAAGAAAGTGAATTGCAGAGACTGAAAGGATTCCCAAAATTAAATTTTTGGGGGGTGCAATTACCAATCCCATAAGAAACCACATTATTTTTACCTTGTTTTCAAGCAGTTTTCACCTGCTATGCAACAACAGCTTGGCTTACTGTTCCTTTGCTATCACAAATTTTCAAATAAATATCACCATAAATATGAAAATAATAATTCCTCAAGATTTTAGAGATTCAAAATAGATTTGTTAATATATAGTGCAGAAAATGTCAACAAGCTTTAGAATATTCTAGAAACTTAGACAAGTTACATTAGATAACAATATTCTTGTAAATTGTAATAAAAACTGTCTAACCTGATTACTGACCCATCGTGTCATCATATGAAATAGACCTGTAGATGGTGACAGTACTTTGTGTAGATTGCTGGTAGTTTCTAGGACATTTTATTCTTAATCTTTGAAGATAATACCTGGACATTATATGATGAAGAACAAGACAGTTTTGTATTTACAGAAAGTCAGAAAATTGTTGAAGCCTGATAGTAGAAAGAAAATCATTGACATTGACTTGGTTTTTCCTCTCAGGCCCAGTGGCTCCAATTGCATAAGGCTTTGCTAAGTGAATGAGTGATATGAGGGTTTATTTAATAAAATAAGATTTATTTTTCAGAAGCATTTTCCTTTAAAGGAGAAGTTAATTTGAAGTGTAAGCAAATGAAATGGAGAAAAAAAAATCTTACTAAGTATTTTAGCAGACATTTCAAGAAAATAAAATGCTTTGAAGAACAAAAAGTGTCAAAAAACCAACAACCTCTTATGGCATTACTAAAACGTATGACAGCTGAAACTATAAACCAGCCTTTCAGCTCCTAAGTCATGTATTTTTATATCCTATAATGTCAAAGAAAAGATTCAAGGCAATGACTTCCGCTGTTCATGAACTTAACAAAATTAAGCCACTGGCTAATGCATTGGCTTGTCAAAGACAGATTTCAGGGTGGGGTGAATCTTTTGGAGGATTTTGCTGTGGTAGTTTCACCCCTTGTCAGTCACAGTGGTTCCAGGTTAAATGCCTCAGATGGAGCAGTGGCACAGAGGTAGTTGCCATTCCCAGCGTTTGTAGTTAAACTAAGGTATATTTGAAAAACTTTGGCTCCCCTTTGGAGCATTTTTTATGGATCACAGTGTATGAGAAAGTGCAGATGACCTTAGAACACAGGACTGATAATATATGCCTTCTGAAATACTCCCAATAGTAACATGCTGCCTCATCCTGCCAGACATCTGTAAGCACAACTGTATTTCATGCAGTTGTGGAGTGCTTTGTAACATTCCTGCTTTGTGGCTTTGTTTTGTATTCTCTTTTACTAACCATCTCTCCAGGTCTTACCCTGTTTCTGGAAAAAAATATTGCAAGTGTCAATATAGTGTGTGTTTCAGTGCAAGTGACCCAGTTCCCTGATCCCTGATCTAGACAGGAAACCAACGGATCTCACAAAAGGATGGAGCTCTGCAACTCTACACACTACAATCACCACCGCTTTAAAAATGGTGATCCATTGGTCAAAATGGTGATCCAATGGTGTCAGAGCTGCTGACAGGTTTTTGTCATCTAGAGGCAGGGAAGGCTTAATTATCATCCATCTAATCCTATAAGGAGACATAGTTTAATAGAGTATAATTTAGTGCACTTCACAGTAGCTGCACAGCTTGCCTTAGTTACTCACTGCCTCTTCAAAGTAGCTTGCACAAAGCTATCCCCTTACAGTAAAAGCCGATGCCAACAGAAAATGAATGAAGAATGGGTTCAGGTGAAGAGGTCTAATCAGGAATGTACTGTCAAGTCCTTTCAGTAATATTCCTTCAAAAGAATATAGGCATTTCAAGTTAACTCTCTCTCCAGTATCCATTGCCCTTTTCAGAGCATCTGGAGAAGAGAATTTACAGGTATGTCATGCCAAACGCTGTGTATTTGGAGGACAATTTGCAGATGGTGCTATAAACCGCAAAGGAAGGAGCATTATGGGGATGGAAGGTAAATACATACACAATACACACGTGGCTCTACAAATGCACATTTGTGTATATACAGTTATATGCCTGGGTGTATATGAGTTCTTTGTTATCTTTGCTACTAATCAATATAGCTGAGGAAATAAGATTTGGTTAATATAAACAAATACTTATTTTACTTGACAAAATGTCCATATTTGAAGATTAATTTTTTTTGTTGAAAGAACTGAAAATTATAATTATCTCCAAATTACAGTGATTTATCTCTGTGGTTTTGGTTTGGGACTCTCAGGGGAAATGATATCACTGTTAAGGTCTATTACACTACTGAAAGTGAGATGACCATTAGATTCAGCTAACTCAAGTATTTAATGTCAAGAGCCATATAAAAATGGAAGTAGATACATTTGAATAACTTAAAACTATTTGAAGTAGCATGTCTTTTCCCAGTAATTCCAATTCTCTACTCCTTTGTTTGCCCTTGTTTCACTGCCTGCTGCTTGCCCTCTCAGTAAATTTGAGTGCTAGCCTAAGAAGACATTGGAGCTGATTATGAAAGATGAAGAAAAGGGAATAGCTTAAAAGCAATAAAATGGTATGAGAAAAAAGAAATTGAAATGAAAAAAAAAAGAGGTTTTGCAATGTAGTGCTACTCAGGGAATAATTCTAAGAGAATTAACCAGCCACAGTACAACAGGGGCTTGGTTTATTGAAGGCTTTAAAAGATCCTTTAGCGTCTTGAGTATGTAGTAAATGGGGCCCATCTCTCTCTCAGGAAAATCAACAGGAGTTTTGATGTTGATATTAGTGCAAGTAGGACTGATCCAAAGAGCACATGCAGGGGAAAGCTACACTATCTCTTTTAGCACTGGATTTGAATTAATAATTCTAATCAAAGTCATTATTCAAAAATTACAGCCTGCATGTAAACCATGGGGTTCCAGGATTTCTACCTGAAATGTGGCAGCTCTGGAGAGCAAATGAATTTTTCATATTTATCATATCCAAGTGAAAGCTAATATCAGAAAACCTTAAGTTACTTTACTGAGGCCTACCAAACAAAATAAGTAATTTCTCGGTGGTAAAATGTGAGCCCATAGCTCACATATATGGATCGATGTAACAAAGAGATAAGTTCTTGGCAGTTTTTTGTATCTTTATTAAAACAAAAAATAGCAGAAATGAATACCAGTTCTAAAAATGTATTGGAAAATGATCCTACAATAAAGAATGTGAGCAACTCTCAAATTCCTACTATTTGGAAACTTTTATTACTAGACATTTCTATGCAGACACAAAGCTTGAACTTGTGACACCAGAGTTGTGATAAGGCTTTTGAAGGGCAATGTCGGTGACCGCTTGACCGCCCGGAGGCTAGGCAGGCAACATGCTGGATGCTCCGGTCACCCCAGCAGCCACAGCTGTCCTGCTCGTGGACCAGTTGCACGCGTCCTGCCCTCACTCAAAGGGCAGGTCCATCAGCAGCGGCAGAGGGATCTGTCTGCTCGGTGCCCCCTGCTAGGGGCTGGCTGCGGCGGAATAAGGAAGGAGCGACGGGGAAGGCAAAGGAGGAGAGAGGGACTCCTTGTTGCAGCAATCCAAGTCTTTATTCCCCAGCCCAGGGGCTGGGAGAACAGGGAGACATGAAGGGGAAGCAACAAGGAGCCAGCCTGATGGAATGGCTGCCGACTGACAGTTGCAGGGCCAGTTATACAGGGGGCGGAGAAAGGGGAGGAACAATAAGGGAATGATAAGGGGTGACACATAACCAATAACTTAGGAAGAGGGGAGGAACGTATTTGAATCAACCAATGACAGGGATAACAGACTGGAACTTTCCAGAACTTAATTACATAAGCAATGAAGGCAATACATAAACATAAGGGAAAGAACCAATCCACAACCGAATAACACAGAACATACTAGATTGGGGGAGAAGTCCATCAACAAGGGAGACACCCAGGGGGATGTGGCCTAAACCTCGGTGCCCACCCAGGGCACCGCCCTCCAACCCGCCCTCCTGGGCGGGGGAATCCATCCCCTGGATGTCCTCATTGATATACATCACAACAGGGCAATATCACAGCTGTTTTTTCCCCTAATCTGAATGAGAAGGCTTCTTGCAACACTTTGTCTCTTAGCGTTGTTTTTAATTGGACTGTTTGGCATATGATATAAATTCATTACAGTATGAACACTAATACATTTGTTGTTAATTTTTAGCAAAACAAATCTTCTAAAAATTCTATTTCACATTGTAGGCCTTAGGATAACCTCTTGACATAAGCAGTTACATCTCATTTTCATTTTTATCCTGGGGTCATTTTTCTGAATGAGAAATATCAATGTCTCAGCTACATAGATTTAAGGGGTTATGTCTTTCTTTCCACAAGAGACCTGTAAAACTTTGAACTGCACGGTGACGGAATTTGAGATAATCTATAGAGTTCAGTTCTAAAGCTATATATCATGATGGCAGAGACTTCTGGTCAATAAACTCATGTGAACTTGTTTCCATTTCTAACCTGTATGTACTTATATAATGTGTTCCACAAAAGTTCTTCTTTGTCCTACTTCGGGGACTTCCAACATTAATTTACAGACATAAGATTAAAAAATAAAAGGTCACATGCTGTAGAATTTTCATCACAGATACTGGGCAAAATTCCCAATGAAATAGCAGCATGGTTCATTCCTCATGGTATCAAGGAAGGGGGAAGATTAATGAGAAATATGACATAGGGCTGCAGTCAGCCCTATGGTATAATATAGCCATTGTGATTTCAGTAAGAGTTTTGAAATTTTGTAGACCCTAAATAAAGGCTCTTAATTTAAGGGACTGACATATAAAAACCTCGACTTATGCTTATTTATTTCATGGTAATAATGTAATTAACATTTACAAATCTAGATCCTAATGACTGAGATCAATGATATAGCTCACAGAAAATATTTGCAAAAAACCCCCACACTCCATAATTTGCCACTGTTGCTTAAACAAGCTTCTTTTCTCTTTTTCTACACAATATTGAAGATAATGGGTCTGCATTGGAAAGGCAAGGATTCCAATAGTTGATTTCGATATCAAGTGCCAAAGGTGACATTTTATGAACTGAACAGATTTAAAGACTCTGTTTTATTTGGATTGGGATTATATTTCATGAAATATGTGAACACTCAGTGATTCCTTCTTACTCTATATGACATGTCTGACATTACATTCTGAACTCAAATAAAGAGGTATACATCTTGTTTGGCTATGACATAAATATAACAGCATCCTTTAATCTAAAGTGGAAGAGGATGATGAGGGGACCTTAAAATCCAAGAGGCTTTCCCTCGTATCAAGTGCTCCTTGATTGCTTTCTGATAGAAGACCACGAATTAAATTGGTGATATGTCTAAACTTCTTGCTGCAATTCAAACAGTAAATGGCATTTTAAAAAATAATTAATTCCAAGAGTCACACATCATTCTCTTTGAAATGCCCACTACTGTATCCAGTTTGTGTCTGAATTATTATATTAATAGACTTTTAGATACATAATAGTTATAAAAATTTCTCAGTCTTCTTTTCTTTTTAATTTTTCCTGCCATGAAAGTCAGAAAGTTAAAATCCATCCTGCTCTTTAACCACTTTTGCAAGCTTTCACAAGCCTAAAATGTTGTAGTTGAGGAGTGCCTTTCCTTCAGATGGGAATGCAGGCAGTACCACTGGCTCATGAACGAACAGGTAACTCTGTAAATATGTATTTTCTCTCTCCATGGTCTCACACACTGGCCACAACAGGGATTCTTGTTGCAAAACAGCAAGGACCAAACGGTGTTGTAATTGCTCTCATCTAATTCTACCACTTTCATCCACTTAGTAATGTAATGTTAGTGATCAGACTCAGCAGTTCAGCATCCAGCAGCTCCTCAGGGAAAAATTCTTATGAAGCTACCAGTGGCTGACTGGTAAATTACATGAAATCACAAGGGTCCTATTAAACTAAAATGGCTTCAAAAGAAGAATGATGGAGTTGTGGACATGGACTTTCCTTTTTTCCCCCATGAAGACAGCCATCTAATAAAGTCAAATGATTCTTATAAGGTACTAAAATTAAAGTAGTTGTCAAATACCCATATATCATGTTGTTTGTAAAACTGATTGGAGATTTAAGTCATCATTCCATTGTAAGACAGCCTGCTGTGTCAATTATCATTTAAAATATCTGAGGGGCTGCCTGTTGGTCTCTTCACGGCAGAGGTATTTTTCATTTATCAAGGACAGACTGAGGGCTCAATTCCCAACGTGTAAAAAAAAGGTCATTTATAGAGAATAGTACATTCTTGCTGCTACTAAATAGCAGGCCCATTAATATTTCCTGCTGTTTTTCAGATGCAACATTTTTTGCCCCATGATGTATCATGAAGTATCATTAAACTGAAGTTACCAACAGAAAACAGAGAAATAAAATGAGAAATGTAGAAAACTTTTTACTCTATTTCCTCTTAATCTGGACGGTGTTGATTACTTAGTTGCCTAATGAGAAATTGCTTTTCCTGGTGGAAAAAATAATCTCATAAAGAGTAGATAGAAAGGCTCTAGTTTCATTAGATTATTTTATATGAGCCTCAAATACTTAATTCTGGAATAATCTGATGACAATGCCACTTGAATTGTGGAAAGGATGAGAAGTGCTGCTCTAATATTTGTTTTCTGTCCTATTCAACCATACGTATCTATAATAGTTGGGCAATATAATATCAAATGAGGAATTACCTCTAAAATTTGAGTATAATTCTGCCGTTTGGAAAATTATAAATGACTTTATGAAATGAAAAACATTTGGAATCTGGCCCTAAGTTCTTAAGAAATCTCTTACTTGTTTAGTATGCTCTCTATGGCAGTATTGAAAATGTTACAGGTAAAATCAATTAAAGCAGTAGCTCATTATACATTGGTCTCAAATTCATACACACAAAGCTTTTTTTTTAAATTTCTTTTTTATTTTCTCTTTTATTTCTTCCTTTTTTTCCCCTTTTATTTTCCTATTTTTAAGTTATTTTCATAATACTACCATTTATTACGTGATATATAGAATATGAACATCTGACTGGATATTTCTTACAGGTTTTGCACTTAGGAGTTTCAGATCATTGTGCAATGAGGGTCTTATGCAGACTTGTGTATCCCGTTGAAGATAATCTCTAAATGGAATGAGCCCAAATTTTTGAAATTGATGAAAAGTCTTCAAAAGGCTATGATTGGGGTTATAGATCCCTTGGTAATATTCCCATTGAAATCAGGAGAGCAGAGAATTGCAGATTTCAGTCGTAGACCAGATAGCAATAAGGTTAGTTTAAAGAGTTAAAACAGAAAACCAAAGAGGAGTGTTAGACTCTTAGGATTCTTGTATGGCATCAATTAGGTGCCTCACACTGGGTCTAACTTTCATCCTCTGTCCTGGGGTTACCCTCTTGATGCATGGTGTAAGGTTTTAGTAAGTTGTGTAAGACGTGAGCTCACAGAGCCCTCCACTAAGGGCAAATGCCAGTGATCATTCTAGCAGGAGGAGTTACAGATCTGCCTCTGACATGCAGTCAAAGGAGACACTTATGCCTTAACCCACTGGTTAGCAAATTCACACAGTCATGTCAGGAGATCTGATCTACATATCTTCTATTCTGTGAAAGTTTCCTATTTATCACAGGTGAGCTGGTGCTTTCAGCTCCTTTGCTCATCCCTTGGCACAGGACTTTACAAGCCCAGAGAATGACTGAAGAATAAATATAGTCTTCCGACTTGATAGTTTGCATTTAGAGCAGTCAGTAGCTGAGAAATAATGAAGGTTCTAGGCTTTACTCTTAATTTCCTTCAAAACCAATTAGTGTTTACTGTAACACATAAATAGAATTAGAACTGATATTTCCTTCATCTCCTTGTCAAACCCAACATTGGGTTTAACCCTGCTTAATTCCTTTTGAGTTTTTTGAATGCTCTGAAACTTTTCGATTCCTTGGATTTCTCATGCTTAATTCATTAATTTGAGGCTATGTATTCTTATCTGTGCAACCTCTGGGGCTTCACACATGATACTATTATTTGTATTTCCACAGTGTGGGATTTGCATTGAGAATAAGCACTCTGATGCAAGGCTCAACAGTCACGTGCTACAGTGTACTACCCACAGAAATTAAAAAATTAATTAATGTATTATTTCTATTTGCTACTTTGCAGCACATGCAACTATAATTGAGCTATTTGTTAAGTGTTGGTGTAGACTGAATTCCTTATTAGAAAGTAAGCATTTGCACTGGCAAAAAGCCAGATAAGAGACTGATAGCAGGGTTTGGCATACAGCACAGAGTAACAATAATCTGCATGTCAGTAATTGGAAATATATACTCATGCATGCCATTTACCTTACAAGATGTGTCACCGATGAATATGTAAACCTTAACCTCCATATATACCCATTCTACATCTGTAAAATTGAAATAACACACATGCTTCTCATAAGACAGTAATGAAATAAAGTCACTAAGAAACAAAGAGAATTTATCTTGATAAATGGCAAAAAAATAGTCCATGATATATCAAGAATTGTCTCTTCAAACTTGGTTTTGAATATAGATATCTAAATTTAGTTGAGACAGGGAGGGGCAATGAACAACAAATAAATAGCAAAATACTGCATACCCATTGATTTAATGGACATTGTCCATTACACATGACAGCAGCAGCAAATGCTGTCATTAAGCTACAGGTTGTTTCATAATTCATAACACAATTGGGAAAAATATATCTTTCTAATTTATTTTTCTTTTACAGAATTTTTTATGTTAAAAATGGTGGCTCTAAATAATAAAACTCCTGAAATGAAAGAAGCAAAACAACAGGACAGATAAATATTTTCTCAAAACCTGTGAAATTTTAATTATCATTTTCTTTCGTTTTGTCAAAGCCTATCTTCTGTCTGAGTATCACTCTAAAAAGCTGACTTGAATGTCCAACTGCTTTTCCATGAAGTCTCATTATAATGTCAAGTTTTTAATGATAACATAGCTCAACTCTATGACATTAATAAACAGCTAAACAGTAATGGAATTATTCCGGTCTAATTAAAGCATATACATTTGTTTCAGTCTGTAGCTGTTTTTTCACTCATCAGATTCCACTGGGAATAATTTGTAAAGAGGGCTTTTGAGAGGGTACACCTATTCACAAAAAATAAGAGGTGAATTTTTGCATGCAGTGGGAGACAAAGAATAGGTAAGATAATTATTCATATCTTGAATTCACACATTCCATTTAAAAAAAATACAATAAAACCTCCACCCCTCTCAAAACAAAACTTTCCACACTTTTTATTTGAATTAGAGAACTCTAGGTTAAAACTATTACAATATTATTTAAGACTAGAATAAAAACTGTGGGTTTAATTCATGCTGAAGTAGGTTTATGTAAGTCCCTCGTGACGTATAAAGTACATTGTTGTGTTAAGCTCCACAAATGAATATCCTGCAATACATAAGACTAACTTTGTGTAGGTGTGTCAGAGAAGTACATTTAAACCTTATTGTTATCATCACTACAGAATATTCACCAGGAGATCTCTGGCTCAGGAAAACTGACTAATGGAGTAAGACTGCTCACAACAATGTTACAGTTCTCACTGCTCCAAGTTGCCCCTTTTTCTCTGCTGAATATAGGAAGGGAGTTGGGGAGATGGGACTTGAGGTAAAGTAAGGCTCAATAAGTATTGATCCATCTTTTCTTTTGTAACGGAACATTGCCCTGTTGTGGTTCTTTTATTTGTCCTCAAGCTGCAAATAACTCCTTAACATAATATACCAAAGTTGTTCAGTAAAAAAAGGGAGAAATCCCAAATGGTAGCCTTCATTTCTTCTCAGTCCTCACTGCTCCTTTTCCATGCCTCCAGATAGCTCATTCATTCTGTGCTAAAGAAGAGGGAAAGATAAGAGTAAAATAGTGTCAGAGGCTTGGTCTGATCTCAGTTTGGCTGTGGTGGCCATTGACTCACCAGATGCAACTGCTACTTCTCCTCAAAGATAAGTCTATACCTTCTCCTTCAGAAGGAACAGGGTTTATCTAGTGAAAGCAAAGGAAGAGAGCATCCAAACTGCTACAAATGAAAAGAGCAGAGCCTGGTCTTAAAGCTTGAGAATGGCTGTACCTAGACTGTATAAAAATAATAAGAAATTAATAGTTTCTGGACAAAGAATATGTATTGGATAAAGGGTAAGAATGCACATAGATAAAGCAACTTAATTCTAATTGGGTTCATACACCAGCTGAGAACACAATGATCTAGGACTGAAGAAAGATATCTTTGTGAGGAGAAAAGGAACAAACAAATATTTTCAGAGCATTCAATATTTCTTTCACATTTTGTGCACTTTATTCCTTTCTTATTTCCTCTGTCCTGAAAGAGAATGTGTTGAACAGCTATCCACAACTCAAAGGTGGAAACATAAATAAAGGCATAGAATGGAAATGAAATAACTTCATGTCCTTCTCTGTTGTAGGATCAAAGGTCAGTATCTCTGGTTTTTAGTGCATTCAAACTATTATGGTTAATTTCTTGAGATATAATTCAAAACAACCTATGATTTTGGGGCTTGCCATGAAAATTACCAGACAATGTCTAGCACTTTTCCTTTGTCTGTATTGAAATTTGTAGTCTGACCAATATTCAAGCAAATTAAATCACTTCATAGCTATATCATGACTGTTTACAAGACTTCCTTAACTGTCCAAACATTTTCTGAACACTGTTGCTCTACAAAAGAGCTCTATAATAATCTGTCTGTGAACTCTACTTTCCAAATTTAACTTTTCCTGCACTTCAAACTATCATCACTGTAGTTATCAAATTGCATATGTGGTATAATCTGCTCAGATACAGTGGTGCCCATTGTTTATATTTTTATTGTACTCATTCTTACCATGAGTAATTATTTTATGTATACCTACACAACTGAGATATCTATCTATTCCTTCATAAACGGATCTTTTGTCTCTTGGCAGCTGATATAAAAAGCATACCACAACAAGGAAAGTGAGGAATACTCAATTGAATATGAGTAGTAAAATGGGCTAATTATTTGTCTTCGGTGTCTTTGTTTTTAGCTTGTCCATAATGTACATTAATGCATTTCAAAAGTTGAGAAATATGACCATAGTGTAATCTTATGTTAAAGTTTTTTTTGCCTCTAAAGCTCACAGTAATTTGTAAAGCAGTCTCAATATCAAAAACAAGTTGAAAGTTTCAAAATTGTGCATTATAAGGAGGAAGATCATGTTGCTCACTGATGGAAAGCAGCTTTCTTCCAAAGTGTTTTTCTGTGCAAAGTGATCTTGTACACTTTGGGAAAGAAATGAGGTGTTCACTTCTTCCTTTTGAGTAATTCTCATCATTTCATTCACTTAATATTTTTTTATCTCACCAACATTACACATAATTTTTAGAACTGAAAATTTCTTATGGTATTTGTTCTGCTGCAGCTGAAAGCCTGCCACTGGAGCCTGGTTGTGCCATTTGGCCTATTACTGCAGAACACCTACAGTCCCGCAACTTCTGGTTGCTCCTTAAAAGTCTTTTTCCATAAAGCACTGACCTGGACAAACTCTTCTTAGTTTGTGATACATAAAATCACAACTCCAAGTGCTATGGGTGCAAATCATCATATGCTGCACAGATCCATGTAAAACTACCTTCTTTCCTTCCACATGAAAGAAAACTCTGCAAAGCTATTAAGGGTAATGATGGAGAGATTCCTCTATCCTGTATTAAAGGACAAGCAGATAGTCAAATTCATTCACAGGTACACATTTGCTCCTGTGATACCACATGCATATTCTGTTGTCCTAGATGTCTTAGCTATCTGCCTTCCTAACTTTGTATTTCAGTGGTCAATGTGTATGGGGAAGACAGCCCTTCCCAGCAAAGAAAAAATAAAAAATTTTGCTCCATCTTCAGGTGCAGTGAGTGCAGGAGAGCAGAGCTAAGGCAAACATCTGGGCTATTACCTAACTATGACTTTAATTAATTTTTCCCTTCCAAGATTTTAATTTTTCCTGTGATGGCTGCAGATTATTTTTAATCAAAGTGTGAAAACAGTAAAAAAACCAGCTTTGATCTCAAGCAGTTTTTTGACTGTTCACTGTGTTATATTGCACTCAAAATCTTGTAAGAGAAAAGGAACATAATATACATTTAGCTTTAAATTTATTGTTAGTCCACTTAACTATTTAACAGTCCAAGAGTCTAAACAAATAGTAGTATTACTCTTGAAATCTTTGTGTGTAAACTGGCTAGGATCTACCCCTTTTACCTGACCTTATTCTCATCCTTTTAGTATCTCTTTGGGATCTATGGTCAGCACTTCATTATGTCTCATGAACTATGGGATGGTAAGGTTTAAATGGGTTTGGAACATCACAAAGTCTCACCAGGAGGAACAGGTTATTTATGAAGTGCATGGGACATTTTTGTGTGAAGGTGGGGTGCGTCTTTCCTCTTCAGTTTGATATGCTTGAATTTATTTTAAAATACTTCCTTACCTATGTCTGATGCCTTCTGGCTGATCCCAGCTGAGGGATGAGCATAATCCTCACCATTTCCCCATGCTCAGACATGGGGACCCCGTGGGTTTGCCAAACCCTTCCTATGGAGGCACTGACAAAGTTCTGGCTCAGGCAGGGGAGGCAACAGGTACTTGGACCTCAGGTAGGAGCTGAAACCAGCCCAGCTCAACTCTGGCCAAGGTGAGCCCAAGCCAGCCCTGAGACTGGTGCTCTGAGCTCAGGGAACAATCTAAAGCCTTTTACTAGAAATGCCAAAAAAGTACAATTTACCGTGTTACAATTCTGGCCATAGATGAAACTGTTATTTGGTTTTGGGTTCTGGGTTGGTTTTTTTCTCATATATTTTTATAAGCAATATGTTCAAAGTCACATCTTATGCTCTTGCAAAAAGTCCTATTATAAAAAGCCTTTCATCAACATGATAGTTTGTATTTAAATATATCTTAATGAAGAGTTTCATGGAACAGATGAACACATACTACTGAGCCATTTTTCACATGGACTTTATTCAGTAAATTAACAGGCGGTTTGTTATCCACACTACTTTCACATGTAGTGAAAAAACTACATTCCTCAAAATTAATTGCATCCAGGTTTGCTAAAGAGCCTTAGCATCTTTCTTTCCTAAGGGTACTGAATGCATTGTGTACTCATACATATATATAGGTAAAAGCTTTTTTCTTACCATTTTCTTGCACATTGTTGAATATCATGAATCTAAAAGTGTGATTTACTGTGTAGACTTTACTCTGCTTTTATGAGACTGCATAGCATTTATTTTTAATGCTGATGCATCCTCTCTGGAAACATCACTAGGCTGTAATGACATCTTTCTTTTGGTTTAAAGCTAGGCATGCTTGCATGAGCTCAGAGGAAAAAGTTTTTATATTTGTTTTCATTATTGCTATTGTGTATTAAAAGGACAAAAGACAAAAACCACAAAATGTTTTATAAAAAACTTTTAGATAGTGCATGCATAAATTAAGCTGTAAAAGGTGGGACTTTTTTCATGTGACCAAAAATGATTACAGGAATGGGAGATCCAAATGAATGAACTCACACACAATGAGAAAGGAAAGCTGTATGTTTATTCTATACAAGTCTGACTGATCTTTGGACATTTGTCTTTTGTTTTTAAGCACTAAGCAGTGCTAAACTGAAATTTCAAAAATGTGCTAAATAATTAGTTGTAGTCAAAGGTGAAGGATATGCAAGTAATAATGGGATTCAAAATGTTTCTTTCTTTCTTTCCATGTTGTGATTTGAAGCCCACAGCAATTTATATTCATTTGGAAGGGGAATTGCATTGAATAGTGGTAAACTTGTGATACTTCTTTTAGACCATACAAAGACTGTTATGAGTTTAACAGACATTAGTTAATTTCTATAATGTACCATATTAGGGTAACAGAACTTAGATTGGATAGTTGACACATCTGAAAATGGATTAGAGTTGACTTTTCATGTGGGCAGACATTATGAAAATGGCAGAAAACTGAATGAGTTGGTCACTTGGCTTAAATATCTTTGTCCATTTGCAATCTTTGTGTAAGTGTTTATGGTTGGCCAAGATTCCTATCATTGTAATCAACAAGACTGGATAAGGAGTAGAAGTAGGGGAAATATACACTGCTTTTCAGATCTTTCCTTTGGCTTAAGATGTAGCCCAGAATAATTGACTTTCCTAAGTACTCCAAGGTACTTATCTGGTCATTTGACTGCATGAGGCAATTCATCCTAATGTGGGCTAGATACATAAAATAGATAAAGGGTTAAAATTATGTGGGATGAGACTTTCTCCTAGGGAACTTCTTTCTTCAAAGGCGCCTGATTTAAAAAATTGATTCTAACGTTGTAGCGTGTACTGGAATAACAGGGATGTTGCCAACAGCTCTACCATAGAAGGAAATTGCTCCCCTGGATTTAAACAATGGTTTCTCCAAAATTCATATTTAAATACTGATAATTTGTCCTTAGAATTCCTAGAATTTTATATATATGTTTATATATATATAAAATACTAGTTAGTTGTAAAAATTACTTGTCTGTTGTTTGTTATATGTATTTTATTAGGATCTTTCTGAAAACTAATTGAGGAAGAAAGTGTAAGAAAGAAGGAAGAGTAGCTAACGAAAAGTAATTTTTTTTTCAATAGGTGTATGCTAACAACATCTATATACAGCACTAATAAAATTGTGAGCCCTATGATTTAGAAACCAAAGCACAAGCAGATGTGCAATGAGAAACATTATGATGTTATCCCTGGTTTCATTATTAAAAGCCATAATTTTGAGTCTTGTATTTTTATTAGTTACTGTCATATATCCTTAACAAATATATCCAGCATGAAAACCTAGCCTATAAAGAATGAGCATAGTCTTTTTCTTTCATGTCTTTCACACTGAAGAGGAAAACAAGTGTACACATGAATACTCCTGACTCATGGAAAACAGTGTGTTTGAAATCTATAGCACTGTTTACTCCTATTGTTACACACACACATTACACATAATTGTGTGACTTGCTGTACGTATCAGCCCAAATCAGCATAATGCAGTGACCCTCCACAATGCACTTCTTGCCTTACAAACTCTGTGAAGTCATGGGTAATTTTCACACTATGAGTAATGATGCTGAGGAAATTCTGAAGAAAGATAATTGAAATTGTCAAGGGAGTTATCACAAGGTAAAAAACCAACCAACCAACCAACCAAACCACCAAGAAACTCTGAAAACCACAAAACAAAATCACTTTAAAATCACATACCATTATTTGTCTTCATATCAAACTACCAGAGTTAATAGGATCATATACACATATATATATGTATACTAGCAAGAGCAAAGGTATGACATGTAGAAGGCACTTGTGTCTTTTCTCTTCTAGAAATCAGAACTGTAAGCTTGTGTCTGCTCCCTGTTCATTAAAGTGCTTAAGGTTGTTTCTGTTTAGAATTTTGTAGGGTTACTGACTTCAAAGAAATGGATGTGTAAGTTTCTAGGTTATATCTTTGTCTTGATTACAGACAAAATTTCCAGCAATTTACTGGATTAAAATTTTGAAAAACGATATATTAACACATGTTTATGAAAAAAGTAAATGAAAGCAAGAAATATCTTTGTAATTTTTTTGAGTGTGTGCTTTCTTTGCCAAACAGTCTGTCTGTGTGTTCTGCGTTAAATGTCTCTTATTTGAGTCTTAAAACACGGTGTGGTCTGACTACAATCTTCTGAAGATGATCATTAAGAAGGAAAATTAGAGTAGGATGAAAGGTTGATAAAAGTTCTGTACTGAAAGTGAATGAAGACAAGCTATAGGCAATAGCAAAAGAACACTAATAACCAGCAGTGGGAAATGAGGCATTCTATATTAATAAAGTAATTTTCTTTTTACTTTGAAATACTTTTTTCTCAGCATTAGTAACAATAATAATGATTCTCTTCACTGCCCGAGAATGAACACAGAACATTTGCAAGGATAGTTAGGATGGTTTTGTGAAGATGTCCTGCTGATTCACTGCTTCACTATTTAAGTCTCTGGACCTTTTTTAAGACGGGACTGAAGGGATATAAAGGGTAATATTAAGGATGTATGCTCAACTAGAGAAAGTAAGTTCCTTGTGTTATTTACAGATTTTTTGTGCATTCAAAATAAAATAGAGAAAATTTTCTTATAATACATATGTCTTGAATTTTGATATTTTCCTCTCTGCTTTTTGGTGAATGGACTATGTTATTCACATTTTCTTTCTAGAAGTGTTTCCTTTCAAACCAATCACAACAAAGAGAGTTTCAGGAGTCTGCAGCTTTGTCAGAATAAATAGAAAACAGCTATCATTTGCTTTTGAGACAGCTGTAGATCACAAAGGATGCTGCATTGTTCTCATAAATTTGTACTTCCTAATAATCAGAGGGACTGGCTATATGAACTTGCTATTCAAAATTGAAATTATTAAAATAAATTGGTTTTAGAAGTCTGTATAGGTAGTTACACGGTGTCTTCCTAGCCTGGCAGATGTGAACATTTAATATACTGAGAAAAAACCCCAAACAGCCAGTCATGAAGTTGCAGTTTTAGTCCCATTCACAAGGCCTCTCATACTCCCTCTGAGGTGTATAAATGAAACAGAGACTGATGCTGCTTGGGGCCTCCAACAGAGGCGCAGCGTCCCGCCTGCAAGCGTCCCTGGGCAGTGCAGTCCTGAGCAACTGGCTCTGCAGCTAGGGAGTAATCCCCAAGTGAAGGATGTAGCTAAGCGTAGGCCGAGGCGAAGGAGGAGAGAGGACACCTGTATGGTTTCCAGGAGCTTTATCATCTCTGGAGGGCCCAGGGACAAGTGCCAAGAGGTCTGTGGGTGTCAGGGTCCTTTAAAGATTAGTGTTCGAGGGCGGAGAATGGGGTAACAACCCCATGGGGTAACAATGGGGTACAAGAACATGGGTTGAGTGAAGGGTACCATAGCAAATTAGGGTAATTTGGAGGAGGGAACTAAGGGTAAAAACCAATGGGTAATTGAACAGTGGAGAACATTCTGGAACTGGGGGTGGAGAAAGGGGCGGTACAATGGGTGGGACCATGGGCGGAGCCTCACACCTCAGTGGCATCCTCTGATCCACCTTCTGGGCTGTCCGAGGCGGGAAAATGTAACTATTGGATGGCTGCCACCTGATGGGCAATTGAGGACTCCAGGCCACCTGGGGGCTGGGCAACCCCAACAAGAGACCTTCGTTTTTTCTTTCCCCGAGTTCTACTCCTGGTTATACTGCTTGGGTCCTACATACTTTGCTGAGCTGTTCAGAAAGCTTCCAGCTAAGCCTTGAGATCTTAGTGTTCACAAGCCCAAGTGAAAGTGAATAAAGACCTCCAAATTTGACAAAAAATGAAGAAGTGCTAAGTAGTTAATTATCAAGGGAATTGATATTTTTATGCCACAAACTATCTAATGTCATTTGAAAATGCTTCTCTGGCTGAATACTTGCAAGCAACATGGCACAGAAGCTCCTTTGTTGTATACCCAGGTAACAGCTCTTTCAAGTGCCATGTTCGGAATGACAGGAAAAAGTATTTTTCCCCAGAACTTTCACTTGATTTATTATGTTTTTCTCTATTTACAGTTTCATAAAATAAAATAGACAACCATCTTAAGGTATACATGCAAATACAATATCAAGTTAGAGCTACACTAAGAAAAACCAGATGCCATGTCCATCACTAAGATGGACCTTTTAACACCTATTTCTTATAGGAGTGTGTTTTGTGATTGCATTCCCAGTCCTTAATTATGCTGAGATTAATGAATTTGAAGTACTGTAAATTTTGATAAAACAAAATTTCCCTAGAATACAAGTAATAAAGCACAACCCTGGCTTTCATTCCAGGTACCTTTCCGTGATTACGTAGCATAGTGGATGCACTTCTTCAGAATCACAAGAGATGCTCAGTTCTATCTAAAGTCACAAAACTGGAGAGCCTCAGAAAATGCTAATGCATTTCAGAGATTATGCTTTCTTGGCTATGGTCCCTGAACATGGTGACAGCTATAGTGCTGATGCTTCCCATTCTCAAAAGTCTGTCAAACCCAATTAAAAACAGCATTCTGGTAATCCTTGTCCTTTTCAGTGGCAGCTTGCTGTGGAGATATTTGCCTTACATTCTACCTGCTCCAAATAATCCTTCTGTGTTTATATACTGTTTCTCTCCCCATATGTAGACATGGATGTACATAAACACATTTCCTAGAACAAAGAAGACTACTTGGTTGCTCTTTCACGTGTGCTAATATTTCACTACGTTACTTTTTAATGTAAAGTTGTTAGACTGATCCCATAAAACTTCTGATCATGTATTTTCCCTTGCTGTCCTCCTTCGAAGCATTACGTGTTTTTTAAAAGCTTTCTGGCAATGCATTCATTTGCATGAGGCTTTTTAAAATAAAACATCTAATTTATGAGTGTATGTTATGATGTTATTTTCCAACTGTTATGATGTTCTTTTCTTAGTTTTCCAATTTCAGAAATTGGCTCCTCTACAGGGTAATTTGGAACACCACAGATAAACTCCTGCTCTGTATTGCCTTCTGGAGGAGACTGCGGAAGGAGAGTAGGAAGCTTGGTCAATCATACTGAGCCTTAGATCAGTTACCTTTTTCAATGGGATCATTGTCTTAATTTTGCTGGAATCAGTAGAATTTGGTTATTTCGAACTACACAGAAGCATTAAAACCTCATAAAGGAAATCTCTTGATTTCCCTATACTTCAGTGCAATGTAAATTCCTAGGTGAAAACCATACTTTTATGTTTATTTTAATAAGATCTGCAAAACATAAGATCTTGATTATCTATTCTAAATGAAGACTTGTATACATGACAGAGGAAATTTTTAATATTATGTGTCACATTTATTAATATATTTTCAGCCTGATTGTCTAAAGTTCCTTTATGATGAAATTAGTCCACAGAAAAGATTGTGACACCATTCTTTACTGTGACCATGAAGAATGCTTCTGAATTCTTTGTTTTCTAGTACAAATCTAGTGTGTAGAATTATAAAATTAATAAATGTTGCTATGTACGGAGTCACCAAAGGGACAAATAACCAATACCTCCAATCTGGCAGGAAGTTCTTGGAAGGAAAATACATTGAGAGTTAGAAAATACAAAGAAATTGCTTTTAGCTCGAGAGGTTACTCTACCTTGAATAGTTTGAAGCTGTGAAAGTAGGTGGTGGGAATAAAATGTATGCATATATACATGAATGTCAAGTCTCTACTTGCAGAATGAACTGCAATGAGACAGCTGAAGGAGTATTTGAATGAGCAACAGCAGTTAGAAATGTCTGAATTTTGCCATAAATTTAACACTAATGTTTATGGTGTGAAATGTTTCTATAGGGACATTTAATAAATGTAGTCATTTGCCTTGAAATTCAGCACTTCAGTATAAAACTCTTAATATACCAACTTATGGTATTGCACAATTGTAGGTAAGATAACCAAGTTCAGTTTCAGAGAAATGAGAATTCAGAGTGGAAACCATAGGAATGTGGAGCTAGATTCTCTCTGCTAATGTGGCTTGCCTAAATCCTGTGTGTTTTGGGGATAACACAGAATGTTAATAGCGGTAACTTGCAAGTATATGCATATTCCACGCTTATCTTATGTTTGTTATCGACCTATATTTCTTAAGCACTCTGCAAGGATTTTTTTTTGAAATGTTAGAAAATGCAATTGAAATAGCTAATGGCAAAGAGGTAGAATGTAGATTTGTTATAAACTGTTTACCACTTAGTAGCTGGTGAAGATAGCTTTTTTATTAGTCTGTTATAGAAACTTGAGAATACAGCCAAGATCCTATGAGGAAGGGAAAAAATAAGTTACAGTTCTTTCAGCACAGCTTCTCTTTCTACACCAATTTTACTGACATGTATAAAGTTGGCAGGCAAAATCTGGATTTTTTTTATTCTAAACAGACTTTGGGATACCAAAATTTACTTGCTAATTATTGCAGCTAAGATGGGAAAGAAATTATCTGGAAAATATAGTCACTGGCAAACAATTTGTAAAAAGGTATAATGTTCTGGGGGAATGTTATGTTCCAGTCCACTTTGTGGGTTTAGGGGAAGGTTGATTGATTTATTCTGGGCTGTGCACAGAAGAAACAACAAAATTCTCAGGAGGTTCAAAACCACATTTTTACTTGTAAACTTTAGGATGTTATGGTAGAATAAGGCACTTCGCAAATTTTAAAACAACACCCAGACAAAGTAAGGCATTTCAAAAACTTTAACTTAGCAAATTTACACTGAGGCAAATTTAACTTATCCAAAGAACAAGACACTTACTAAGACATTGACTGGAATTTTTTAGTCTTTCTTACAATATATTTTGATAAGAAGTTAGGAGAAGAAAGAGAGAGGAAAAGAGAGAAAGGTATATAGTCACTACCCATGATCTAGCAATGAGATTTGACTGTTGCAATTTCAGTGTCTCTCAAAGTGGTGGTCGCAGTCTTGATCCATCAGTGGTAGAAAAAGCCCACAAAACACAGAGTTCAATTATTACACTCTGGTTATATGGGAACGCCCAGGTGCTTTCCCTGGGGTAGGGAGTTTTGCACTGTTACAGCACTGTGGATCATGGGACACTTCAGGCTTCTTTGATGATTTATCACACCGTCTAAGACATGACAGCTGGCTCTTAGGTCAGCACATTTGAGACAACTATGCCCCATCAGAAGGGCTGAATACCTTCAGGTGAATGTCCCAATATCTCCCTCAGGGAGGAGTTTTCACACCAGTTGTGTAAGGGCAGAAATTGGCATGATAAAAAGCATTATCCCGCACCTCAGGAGCTGTTTCTTATTGGCCTCTTCCCTTATCTGGGCCAAAACCCAGCTTGTAGCCTCTGGCAGTGGGTGTGCACCCCGTCTGCACCTGGGCTGTGACCTTGAACTCCGTCAGCCAAGCACCCACTGCTTTGGCAAATGGCCGATTCTTTGAGACCTTGACCATCAACATTTAATCTCTCACAGTGATAAGAGAAACGAACAGATGAAGCGCCAACTGGCTTAGGGAAGTTTGGTGTGTACAATAAGGAGAAGTTTTAAATATTAATGTACATATACTTAAAAAATAATTTAGGGTTTTAATTCTATGTGTACAATATTATTTCCTAAATATACCATGATTTTAAACCAAATTATTCTGTATTTCTGAGAAAATCTGGATTCAATAAAGACTAAATCCCACCTCACAAAGGAACCAAACTAATTTTGATCAGCTGAGTAAAGTGGGCCTTCTGGCTTAAAGTAATAGAAAAGAAAAACACAACATCCCAAACATGATGCCCTTTTTATTGACGTAATGTCTGCTCTTTTTGGTCCTATTGGGAATGACTGCTGACAAGAACCTTGTGAAGCAGCAGAAGATATCTCTATTTGCAGTCATCAGTAAACTTTAAACTACATCCAAGTAGTTTAAAGTTTATCTGTTAATGTTCTTGTGTTACGACACAAAAGAAAAAAAATCACAAAGCTGGAAGCATGAATTTCCACATGTGTTGACTTGTTGGGATAGATGGCTGTTAAAACTAAATGGTGCTGAATTTACATAGCTTTATTAGGCTATTGACATAAGAAAAAACTTGTTGAGAAAAAAAATGGATGGAAATTTCTAAGAGGCTTTCTGGATTAAATAAAAAGGTTCATTGGATGTCTTTATTATACATCAGAGACAGTTGTCCAGACTCCCTTTAGAGATCAGGATGTGGTTCCTGTCACCCCAGAGAAAATATTTAAATTACATCTGAGAAATATTACTGTAAAAAGCCTCTTGATCTCTCTCCTCTGTTATGCAGATGTATAATCTAAGGTGCATGAGAGGAATTCCATCAAATTTATCACTATCATCAAAGATCTGTCATGGTGCAGCCTATTTCATATATGTATGATTTGATTACACGCTGAGATGTGTCAAAGAATCACTTTCTATGGTAGAAGGGAGGCATTATTTTTAAATTTGAAGTTGAAAAATCGTTCAGATCTTTAAGGAATATTTTTTTTTCCTATGTTGTCAAGAAGTTTATGTTATTATAAATGTTGGCCAGAGAAACCTGGTCATTAAAAACTGGCACCACTAACCATTATCATGGCTATGGAATTTTCAGCATTGTTCCCTGTGCACAGGTTGGGTATTGGTGGAAATTGTATGAAAAAATCATGCTTGAATGCCTAATTTGTAGACAGCACCTATTGCACTATCACAGCTTCACATTGGTATGTGACAAAATATGAGATTAGACAAACTTCTTGACCTGAATGTTTTGGGAAATTTTTACAAGGGCAAGTTCAAACAATGAGAGTCTATTTGGTCTGGCTGAGCTGGAGTTCATTTTCCCACAGCAGCCCTCACAGTGCTGTGCTTTGCACTGGTACCTGGAAAGGAGTTGATAACACTCCAGTGTTTGGCTGCTGCTGGGCAGGGCTGGCACAGCATCAGCTCTGTCTCCATCTCCCTTTTACCTTTCCCTCCCTTCCCATCAGGGGGCTGGGAGTGGGCAATATCCTGGGACACAACCAAGCCAGCTGACCCAAATTAACCAAAGGTCTGGTCCATACCATATGATGTCAGCTCAGGTATAAAAACTAAGGAAGGGAGGAAGAATTGAGCATGCTTGTTGTTTTATAGTGTTTGTCTTCTGGAGTAATTGTTCCATGTGTTGAAGCCCTGCTTCCCAGGAAGCAGATAAACTTCACTCACTGATGGGAAGTAGAAATTAAACTTTTTTTCTCTTTTCTTATGCATGCACAAGCTTTTGGGGTTTTTTACTTGTTATTTATTTTTACGTTTTGCTTCTTTCAACCAACAAGTTATTTTCCATCTTATTTTCTCTCCCCTGTTCTGCTGCGAAGGGGAGGGATAGAGTGTCTTGGTGGTCACCCGCATCCAGCCCAGGTCAACCCACTACAGAGACTAAATATAAAACCTTGAACAAACATGACTGGTAATCAACATTTAGGAGAAATTATGGGTGAGGGGATTAAAGAAGCAGATGAACCACTTTTAAAACATTTTTTTTTTAAGGGATATTACAGTAAAGAGAGAATTCAGGTTAAGCAGTAAAATGTAAATCTGAACACAGGAGGAAAGGAGAAATAATATAAGGTTACTACCCTTTGGTGTTTTTTTTTTTTTAGCAGAAAAGGTCGATATAACTAATGGTCTCTTCACAAATAGAAAAGGTATTTTCAGTTTACATTGATAAATTTTAAAAGTTTGAGTGTGAATTCATTAGGTCTTTTAAGAGGGCTAACTTTCCCAGTCACGAAGTCCTGAAAAAAGACTGACTATAAAGATGAAAATTGATAAAAAGTGAGATAACGCCATCATAAATATAGGAGAAAACAGTTACAGATTCCATGTCAAGTAACCAGACCTGACTCTCAGGTTGAATTAAGTATTATCAAGTGTTTGTTATGGATCACTATCTAGACCTCAGAAAAACACTTGCCAAATGCCCTTGAGAAAAGCTTTGTTCAGTTATACTTACTGATTGGCTTTTAAAGAAGATCAGTGTTAGAAGTGTGTCTCAGGAAGTCCTTTAGCTCTTGTACTGTGTTATTTCTCACATGATTTTTATGACAACGCTTACAGCAAATACATCACGTGAGAAACCTTTATGAAAGGTTCTGGCACAGACTACATTTGGAGGCAAGAGTGTTTAGGGCCTCTGAGAAAAATCTTACTGCTTGGAAATAAACCCTTTGGCACAAGAATAGAGCTCTTGCCCAGGCTAACAGCACTCTGGGGGCCTCTTCTACCCCTTTACGTTCTATACTTAATATCTCCCTGGAGAAATTACACAAATTAAATTCTGTGGGGCAATACTTTTAATTTTTCAAAAAGCAGCAATAAAAGCCTCTCTGGACCTTTTGACTTTAGGATTAAAAATCTGCAGTAAGCTTTGTTACCAAGTAAACTGCAGTAAGACTTGATATTTATACTTCTCCTTACAGGTCAGCATAAAGTTCATGCTGATTTTGGCACTGCTGCATATATTTTGGCATTGTTGCCACATCATATTTTGAATTTGTCATTATTTATATTTGTCACTATATTTTAGTAAAAAAGAGAACTCAAAAGTCTGGAAATAAGTAAAGCAAGACTCAGGTCTCAGATAGAATTCTGAGCTGCAGCAGTTCACAGAAATAAAAGAAACACCTGAAAGACAAGACCACTAATTTCAGGGTTCCTACTGTTTTTTTCTTATTGTGTATTAAAGAGCCTTTGGGGCTCTGAATGTTTGAAGGATTCTTGGGTCTGCAACTTCATGCACTTTCATCTATTTTTTTTCCTTAATAATCTACCACTTTTGAAATACTTTACAATAGAGTTGAAGAAGTAAATCTGTTAGCATTTAGATGAATACAGACAATAATACAATTTTCAGTAAACAGTTCCAGAAACAAGCAAATACTTTAGCAATGGAAAAAGAAATTAAGTGTTTATTAAAAAAAAATGCAGTAATTTGGGTTTTCTGCTTTGGAAC
This sequence comes from Aleadryas rufinucha, assembly GCA_013397815.1. Classification (NCBI taxonomy): domain Eukaryota; kingdom Metazoa; phylum Chordata; class Aves; order Passeriformes; genus Aleadryas; species Aleadryas rufinucha. Next base: position 19,800 of record VZTH01006996.1, on the reverse strand, counting down.
CTTCTTTTTTTTTGGTTTGGTAATTTGGGGGATTTCTTTGGGTGATTTGATCATTTCATTCACTCACTTTATTTTTTTGTTTTGTTTTGTTTTTTGTTTTCTGCCATGTTTGCAGGTAATTTAGAAGAATCATTAAACTGTCCTGATTTTTTTTCTGTCTTCTTCATTCACTGCCCAGTCTATAAATAAGAGAGAAAACAGAATTGAGGAAAAGCACAGTCACTGCTGATGCATGGTCTTGTCTCCCATCTCTTTCCTGATTTACTACTGCCTTCAATAAAAGGTGGGAACATGCACTAAGTCCAAAGAGAGTTTCGATAGGAAAGCAATTATCCATCTATTTAAAAAAATGACGCAAGTCCAGCTGTCCTTCTAGCTTTATAATACTATTCTGATGTTTTATGAGGCAGAAAGTGATGCTGCTATTGGCAAGATCTACCTAAAACTGAATTATTAGAAAAAACAAAGAAATAATTTCTTTTTTCTGTTGAGGTATTGGCTAAAGAATAGAAACATGATTTAATTTTTAGACTAAATTTAGTGCAGGATTGGGTATATAATTTTGCTTGATTTAGTTTTTCTTTTACAATCTGTGAAATGTAAATGTGAATGCAGTAGAATCTAAATCTAAAACTATCTCTGAATGTGGAATTCCAGTGGATTCTGTGAAAAAGTTATGCAAGGAAAGATTTTTATATTGATTGAATGTGTCTAATTCTGAAAACAGTGCATCCTTTTTTATAGCCCAGTATTAAGCTCTTTGTAACATGCATTAGTAAGGTTTCTCGTTACTAATCATTGGGGTTTTTTTATTTTCAGTTAACTTGACATAATGTCTGTTCTAAAAGATTTATCCTTTCATCCTGATGCTGTAGTGTATTCCTCATTCAAAGCTAATAATGTTTTACAGCCTCTTTTCTCCCTTCTTTTTTGTCAAGGAAACCTTTTCTATTGTGTTATTGCTCAGGTTTATTATCACATATTATCATCTTCATTGCTATTAATAAGCCCAGCCTCCTGACAGCATGGATTAAATGACTCTGTTGATAACTATGTTGAATACATAGTGAAGTTGGGAATTGGCATCAGAAAGTTGTTCTGAAATAACTCTAGTATATTCTCTGTTAAAATATTTAAATATAAGAAATGAAATAATTTCGTAAGGAAATCAGCAGCAGTGTTTGTGTGTGTGCCCCAGCTGGTCTTATTCTAGGTCATTGGCTTTTCAAATGTGAAAGCATAAATAGCCTTTCGTATTGTCTGTAGTTTCACATGGAACTTCACTGATCTGACATGGAGAAAGTGAGTAGGAAAACAATCTGCATTTTCATTTAAGGAAAGTGGTGTCCAAACAACTTTCAGAGTGTTCGTATATGCAGTATGATTATAACCTACACTATTGCTTCACTTTGTATGAGCCAATTAGTCTAAATAAAATCTGCTTTACATTCATGTTCTATTTGTTTTATCTTACATTTATAAGAAACGAATATGAATGAATCATTTAAATTCAGGTCTAATCCGTTCTTTAGATACGTTATGTATCATCTCATTTCCCTTTTTATTACCCTGGATTTTCATTTGATCTGTTTAAGCATTTTAAGGTAAGTATCTATTTTAATAATCATAAAAAAAGCCCACATTTCAACTCTGTTTTATCATATTCTGCTTTCTGCTTTGAGATAATTTCTTTAACATTAATGATACGTTCTTTTCTCAGGTATTATGCTTCCCTTGTGTATCATCTTGGGATAATCTTGTCTCCAGCTTACTGAAAAATCTGCTAGGGAATTTCTATGTAGTTTCATATAAATGACATATATAAAGTTTGCACAACTGGTGCCAGCTGAATTTCTTTATTTAAGCTGAGGAAATAAGTAGTTACCTAAAGGGAAAACATTTCAATTTGTCCATACCACATTCCAATTTAATTAAGAGTCAACATCTGAAACAGAGTTGAATTCTCTGTTCACAATCCACAATTGCACATAGTAAAAAACCACAGAAAATCTTGCCTGTAAAAACAGAGGAGAATAGGAAACTTTTGATAACTCATAAATATGGTGACGCTTAATTATTTACTGTTTTTAAAACTTTTTCAGGCTGTGAGTTTTCTAAATTATTTGTATATGAACATAGATGTAACTGAATTTAAGTATCAGCTGGACTGGGATTATATGGTATCATAATTTAAATTACTGAAAGTACGTACCATTCAAATTTTTCGTGGGAAAGTGTTTCAGATTATAAAAATTAAAATTAATTAAAAATTAAATTGTGTTTTAAAAAAGGCAAAAATATTACTCTAAGATAAGAAATTTATTGAAAATATTTTTAAAAAATTCAATCTGTCACATATGCCACAGGACTATATGTCTAATATTCTATCTAATAAAGAATATGCTTTTTAAAAAAGTACTGCTAAACTTAATCACATTTTAGAAAATATTTCTGTTACTACTGTATTTTAGAAGACACCAAAAAAATTTACTTTCCTCGAATACCCATGATGAACAGTGCTATCAATTAGTTATAATCACCAAATATATAGATCTTATCTAGTAGTTCATCTGAGGGACACTACGGTGCTACCTAAAGTGTATTGGATTTTGCATAAAGTACATGCTCCACTAAACTGAGGTGGTTTTGCTTATAATGAAACACTGTTCAACAGAAGTTCTGATTTTTAGAGTATTTTCTGCCTTTATTTTTTCTGAAACAATGTAGGCTTCTTCCTGTGCATCCCTGGATATGTTCTGTATGCTTTGTCAGTAGGCTGTGGTCCTTCATGGAAACTCCTGCCCCAGTCAGGCACAGTGTGAGTGGATGAAGGGAGGGATTCCAGGAACTTTCTTGCCTCACACCTCTCCCACTCAGATACCTTGCCTCGAAGTACAGCTAAGCACACTGTAAATATATTTATTTCCTCCCAACCTGACCCTGTGGTTGCATTCAATTCCTGCCTATCTCTGGCCCTAGACACTCCTGTCAAGGCATCCTTCACCTTTTTCTGTCTTTGTGACACTCATTGACATGCCTGCACCAGGGATGAGAGAACACAGATGGGAGCATCCTGTGGCTGGATTACACATGGGCTTTGAAGGAGCTGCAAATTCAGGGCATTAGGCTTTGAAGGCACCTGTGCCATGTCTGGAAGGAGGAACTGTGATCCCTTGTTATGAAGGGTCAGTGCTGGATGTACAACACACACATCATATGGGTGTTTTGATCCCACCCAAAATTTCCTGTCTGTACTTACAACTATACAGATATATATGCATTATATACAAATCTAATGTTCCTTCTTTGCTGTTGTGTACTTTGGTTCACTCTGCTTTTTGCTTGACAATCCCTGAAGCAATTCTGCTTTCAGTCTTACTTGAACTACTTTTCATTTGTGAGCACACTTTATCCTCCTTAAATCCTTTCTTCTTTAGGCTCTATGCCTTAAACCATCCTTCCTGCTTTCAGATTTAAAGCCTGCATCAGCTTTCACTTGAAACCTTATGCAGATATTTGTCTTCTCCTACAAGCGAATTTTGTTGTAGAGTAGCTGAGTTAATATATATAAAGCACTTTTGTGCTCTGTTCAATTTACTTGAATCCTAAATGGATATGTCATGCTGGTTTCAAAGACAGCATACATAGGAAACCTGATATTAATCTCCACCCATCTTGCATTCTAAAACTTAAAAGACACAGACACTAAAGCACTATGCATAATGAATGTGAAGGACTGATCTACATTGTTGATAGCTTTAGAGGTGTTCATCACACCTGAGACGTGTGATTAAATATTATTAAATTGCTCCCAATACACCTTTTAAAAGAAACAGACTTTTCCCCCGTATAGTGATTCTTTTTTTTTGCACTTTTCTTGATATTTTCTTTTAAATACTTGTGTCTGTGCACTCTGTCAATGATTTTGTGTTGTGAAAAGAAGAGGTACACATCTAGCTTACACTGTACTGAAACTCTGGTTTGAGATTTGAAGTGAGCTGTGAGATAAGCATAAACCCTCAGTACCATACTTAAGGTGCAGTGCAATACTTAAGGTATGAGTAATATTTATGTAAAAATTGATGGCTTCACCTCTTAGCTGAACCTTCAGGACAAAATTAAGTATTTAAGCTTACTATATTGTTTATGAGGAGAAGAAGCACTTCAGAATGAGAACAGGTTTTCCTGTTGCTTTTTTTTTTTTAAATAGCACTCGGGGGAAAAGTCTGGTTTAGATGAATTTTAGGCACAAATCTATAAAGGGTCTATTTATCTCGTTATACATATTCAATGAAAATCTATAATACTTGTCATACTCCAGTAGTCTGGCTAAGTACTAGTGAGAAAGGGTCATTATATATTTTATTAGCAGAACTGTTTTGCAAGAGGAATTAAGGAAGTCGCACATCAAAATACCTGATAATCCAGTGATTTGAACACTTCTTAAGTCTGCCCGCTACTCAACTCATGTCTCTGCATCATTTTCATGACTTACTTTCTCCCTCAGGACTTACTTTCTCCCTCATGACTTACTTTCTCCCACATAACAGTGAGATCGAGGACACCTTCAGCAAGTTTGATGACAAGACCACATCAAGCTATGTGGTACAGTCAACAGGCTAGAGGGGAAGGGATGGCATCCAGAGGGACTGTGATAGGCTTGGAATTTGTGCCCGTGCAAACCTCACAACCTTCATCAAGGCCAAGTGCAAGGTCCCGCAGGTAGGTCAGAGCAGTCCCAAGCACAAATACAGGTTGGATGGAGAATGCATCATGAGCAGCCCTGAGGAAAAGGATTTGGGGGTGTTGATTGACAAGCAGCTTAACATGACCCAGAAATGTGCACTTGCAGCCCAGAAAGCCAGCTGCATTCTGGGCTGCATCAAAAGAAGTATGGCCAGCAGGGCGAGGGAGGTGATTCTTCCCCTCTTTCTCCACCTGTATGAGACCCTGTCTGGAGTACTGCCTCCAGGTCTGGGGCCCCTGATATAAGAAGGACATGTACCTGTTGGAGTCCAAAGGAAGGCCAGGAAGATGTTCAGTAGGATGGAGTATCTCTCCTATGAGGAGAGGCTGACAGAATTGGGGTTGTTCAGCCTGAAAAAGAGAAGGATCTCCAGGGAGACTGTACAGCAGCATCCCAGGGACTTTACAAGCAAACTGAAGAGGGACTTTTTACAAGGGTATATAGTGACAGGACAAGGAGAATGGATTCATACTGAAAGAGAGCAGGTTTAGATGAGATACTAAGAGGAAACTCTTGACTGTAAGAGTGGTGAGGTACTGGAACAGGTTGCCCAGGGATCACAGAATTGTTATTGATGGAAGGGACTTGTAGAAATCATCTTGTCCAACTCCACTGCAAAGGAAGGGGACAGGTGGGTTTTGAGCAGGTAACACAGGAATATGTCCATCTGGTGGATTTTGAATGTCTCCAGAGAGGGAGAAAACATGACCTCCATGGGCAGCCTGTTCAAGTTCTCTGCTACCCTCAATGTAAAGAAGTTATTCCTCATGTTGAGATGAAACTGCCTGTGTTTTAGTTTCTGGCCATTACTCCTTTTCCTGTCACTGGGCACCACTGAAAGAGTCTGGCACTGTCTTCTTGGCACCCACCTTTGAGATATTTATAGCTGTGGATGCCCTGTCCCAGGAAGTGTTCAAAGGCAGGTTGAATGGGGCTTTGAGCCGCCTGTTCTAGTGAAAAATGTTCCTTGCTATGTCAGGGGGTTTGTAACTAGATGATCTTTAAGCTCCCTTCCTACCCAAACCATTCAGTGATTCTATGATTCTCTTCTGTTCTACAACACGTCTATACATCTGCTTTGAACAATTTAATAGTACAGTTCTCTGGTAATCACTGCTCTTCCTGTTACTTGGGAGTGCAGAGGCTGTCTTCAGAGCTGTTAAGATTTCTTAAATTTCAAGGTCACTGCTAGGTAGCTTTGGCCTTACAAAAGAATCTCACTGGCTAAAGCACAGAACTAAGCAAAGAGTATTTGGGTGAAAAGGCAATAATCAGACTCATGATCATAGATGTGATAGCTAAAGTTCGTGTGATTCCTTTTGAAAATATTTGCAAGGACCTATCACTTCCCAGATAGCAGAGGAGAAGAAAAGAGAAACATATTATGTGTTTCCTTATGCATATTACCATTTCTTGACCTTGTTGATGCTAATGGAAAGAGGCAAGCTGGTTACAAAATTGATTATCTCCTTCATCTTTGGTCTACAGAGAATTATTTCCAGTCAAGGAATAACCCTTTGTGATTGCCAATTTTGGCATTTCTGTCATTCTTATTCGCAATATGTTAAAACTTAGCCAAATATGCATTTTTCATCATTGCATGTTTTTAACATGTGACACAACGCATTTGAAGGAAAAGTGTGCTTCAATATTAAATCCTCAAGGGCTGTCCAGTTTGTGTTCTCAGAATAAGATTTAGCTCTTGTTCAAAAAATGCCAAGGAAGTTAGGCAATTTAAACATGCATTTTAGTCTGCATAGTTTATGATTTCCCAGCAGAAGCTTCATCTAGAATGTTCGTAGTTTTAATTTAATATTTGCGTCTGAATAGTGACAAAACCATTTCCCTTCTCTTCCCCTTGCCTTGACTCCTGCCGTTTCTTCTCTCTTTGAACCTAATGAAACATAATTTTCTGGTTGCAGTGGGATCAGAACTTTTTCCCTACATTTGAATAAAATATGGAAATACACAAAGCATTTATGGTGCTGGAAGAAAATTGACTTAGTACTCCATATATACCTATATTTCTGTGAATGGTTGCTGTATCCATTTCAGAAATAATAAAGATTAATTTTAGTCCCAAGAGGACAGACGAAAAGTTAGAGATGTCTTGCCAAAAAGGATGTCATGGAAGTCGTCTTTGTTTAATCTTTGGTGGCAGGAAAACTTGAAAGGTTACAGCATCCTTAATCCCAATGCCCGGAAACAAGACCTGCTTCCTAAGCAGAGGTATGTAAACCTCAGTGATCTACTTGCTGGCAGGATGGGGAAAATTCCATTTTTTTCTGAAGGAAAACCGTAAGTATTAAAAAGTGTTGTTATGACACTCAGTTTATAAAAATGTATGAAAACTACTTTTTTTTTTTTTTTTTGACTGTTACATAGCTCTTTCTTCTATCCCAGCTGCCAGCTTTCCACTTAAGCATGTTAAGATAAAGAACAATTTGTCCATGAATGGCACCATCTTTGGAATAATTTGAACTAAAAGGTAGAATTTCAGGAATGCTGTTAAATATAAAAGCTGTGTCAAGCCTGCAAGTTTCTTTCCTGAAATAGGATAAAATTTGTCAGCATTCACATCATTCTGGAGAATCACTGGCAGAATATCATCCCAGCCCAAGGATGTTGCATAACCCTCTTCAGAATAAACTCTTTTTTTCCAAACACTTTGGCTGACTTGTGATGATTTCTATTCTAAAGATATGCAAATCTTTTACATAGTCATGAAACAGAGGAAGGATCCCTCCATCCATTAGATTTCAGAGTGCAATTGATATCTGCTTCAGCTCCATCTTTATGCAAAGAAAGTTTTCTCCTCTTGTTGATCCATGAAGTAAATTTTGCGTTTCAGAAAGGGAACAGCACAAAGGCTACCCGCAAGAAAGAGGCCTGATAAGTGCAGAAGTCAGGGATTTTTTTTCTTTTCAAAGAGCTTTAAATCTGATTGACTTTTTTAAAGTAAATGGGTAGAGACTAGTGCAGTGAAGACAAGACAACTTTTAATATTGGAAGAAAAGAATGAGGGAAAACATTATCAGACAAGGAGCTTTTCACATGCTGAGGAATTAAAAACACGTTTTGTATCTTTAAAAATAAGTCAAGCTATTGTGTCAAGTTCCAAAAATAGTAAGATGACTCAGATAAAAATGAATTTTAAAGTGAGCCAGATGCCACAATATAGATGATTCAGAAAATAGTGCTTCCTCAGACGTCTTCTACTAACAAAATATTATTATATATTTTTATACATATGGCTCAGTTTATCGAGAGCAGCTTTGAGCCCCTGTCGACCATGTTCTAGAAAAGAAGTACCAAGGCTATCAAAGTACTCTTGCATGCCCATAACAATAGACATTTGAAATATAAATATTAATAAGACATAAGATTATGCAACTCGATTTGTCACATTTCAATATTAATAAATGACCTTTCAATCAAATCTGCAAATCAGAGAAGTTTTCAGAAAACAAAAAACTATTGGCATTATTGAAAGAGGAAAAGTATGCCTCTTCAGCTGACTATTTTCCTAATGAATTGTGTACTTGTGTACATTCCTGTTGTTCACTCTCAAAAACACATTTAAAATTCCTTAATACAGGAAATTAATATATTCTATAAAATACCTTATGATTCTATCCTTAATGTACAGATGTTTTATAAGCATCAGTTTTGCACATTTCCTTGGTTACATGGTCTTTATTTCTGCTCCTTAGTGATACCTATGGCTTTAAATAAGTAAAAGGCTCTTGTCATGGGGATTGTAAAAGCACCATAGGCATTTTGGATGAGATTCCTGAAAGATAAGACATTCTTTCTTCATGACAGTATAAACTTCTGTAAGGATCAGCAAAAATTCTGACATTTACATTATATTCTAAATATTCAAGCTTTCTTCTTCTTTTCTTAGAGATCTTTGAAAGGAGAAAGTAGAAAATTAAATGTTATTTGCTTTTACTTGTGTGTCAAGCAGAACACACGTGCTCTAGTGTGAAAACTTAAATTCATATTGTCTTACCTATTTTTCAATAAGAATAGCCTCTGCATTTTCTAAATGTTATACATTTATTAAATAAGTAACAATACCATACGTATTTAATTGTTTCATGTCACTGCTTAGGTAGAAACTTGCCATACAAGAAAACTGAAAACTGCATGTAGGATGTTCTGGTCCCTGTTCGAATAGCAAATCTCTTTTTGAGCAGAATACATGAAAAGACCTTACTTTTTACACTCCATTATACAACAGCCTCAGTTCCAAGGGAACACTCTGCTCTTCTGAGTATAATTTCTCAAACAACTCAGCATGTTTACATGCTTAAAGGGAAACTACTTAAATCTGCTATCTTTAGAAACACTGCATTTTGTTACTTGAAGACTGAAAAAATTGAATTTTGAATAAACAAAATGAAAAACAATAGATGTAAGTGATATCTCATACTGCAAGCTTTAATCTGACAAATGTCAGGACACCAATTTTGATGATCATATTTATTCAGAGAATGGAAACCTACTGCATATGGCCTCATTTTTCCAGAAAACTTACTCATGTATTTATCTGTTAAGTTACCCGTCTGGGTTTATCAAATCCCATCTGTGTACACAGCAAACATTTATCTTATTGAAAGGCAGGGTTATGCTTTTATGCTGTTTGTTTTTTGAGGCACCAGGACTTGCAAGGAGAAAAACATAACTGGGATGACTATTTCCACACTGGAGTTCTTCTGCATGGCCTCTGATTCTCAAGTTCTCAGAATTTATTTCAATTCAAGTGTTTGTTGCATTCCTACAGAAATATTTATATTTTGGAAGCTTGACTACATGATGACAAGTGGAACAGCATCATCAGGAGAGATCTGAGCAATGTATACACCAGAAAATGATGGTTTTGAGTTGGAATGGATTTCTGCACTGGAATACTTGGTGCTGAGAATCCTGTGTCCATGTAATTTCTGAGAGTATACTTCAGGCTGGCTTCACTGCAGACTCATGGGCGGACTAATTTATAATCCTGGATTGATTACATTTTCCAATTTAATTTCATCTGTAAGAAATTCAGCTGATATTGTCTAAGAATGCTGCACAATGTGAACTGAACAACATATAAGTGGATTCAAATTCAAGATTCGCTTCTGAAGAACACTTTTGATTTGAACTAGGAAAAATTAGTAACGCAGATGCAAAGAGTCCTGAATTCAGAACATTATGACATTCCTAAGTCATAGGACACTGGTTAAAAATCACTGCCCTGAATCACAGAATAAAGAGTATTTAAAAACTGGTTACAACTTTCAGGTGAACTGTTGTTCATTCTGAGATAGGGCTGTCTGGGATATAACTTGTCAACATGATAAATAACAAAACAGATATACTGGAAATAGCAATTTTATGATGCTTGTTTCTGACTTGCATGGGGAAAGTTATGAATGCCTAGGAAAAATGTGTTCCTTGAAAGCTCATGTCCTGGTGATGATTTGGTTTGTTATGTGGGTTTTATTGTGGGGGTTTTTTTCAGATGTTTGTTTTTGGTTTTGAATTTATTAAAAGAAATTTCCAAATACTACTTGACACACCGAACTTTTAATTCTTAAATTTGAGACCAAATAAAGGTGGAAAACTGGCAGCATTATTAGAATTCTCTTGTGGGCAGCACCATGTTCTGTTCATCAATCTGCTGTACCCATTTTCTTAGCCCTCACTGGGAAATTAAATAATCCTGACTGACAACTGACACATTAATTACCTTTGAGGGAGTGCACCTTTAAAAAGCAGTAATTTAAAGTCTTCAGCTTTGGTGGAAGAACCAATTTGCAGCATCATCAGTCAGGGTTTTGACATGTAACTTTGCACTTGCCATTTTGTTAATAAAGAATCACACTTGAATCCTGAGAGAGTGTTTCCCTAAAGAGAAACTTAGATGTCTTTGTGAAATTAAGATGACTTTGATAGGGACATGTAATGAATGTTTAAATGAGTTATTAACCTTTCATGACTTCAGTGAGTGTTACTGCAAGACAATTCATCATTATATTGTCATAAACTGCAAAAAGGTGAATATCACATTAAGATCCATTTCTTTAAAAGTTTATTTCCTGCTAGTTTTGTGCATAACAAAACCAGGTTCTTGTGTTTTTGATGTTTAGCAAACTGCGGGAAAGAAAGAATGTCTTGAAAATAACTTTTACTATAGCTAAGTAAATAAATGGGGATTTAAAAAAAAATTAATTCAGCAATTAATATTTTCAAGTATTTAATTCAGGTCAAATTTTTCCACGCATGTTATTAAGTCAAGAATAGTTATATCATGTTCCTTTTTATCAAAGATAGTTTATGTATGTAAATCAATCTATCATAAAACAACTTTTTTTCTTATCCTGTGCAAAATATCAATGAAATGGAAAATTTTAAGAATTTTAGAATTTAAAATTTTCAAATTCAAACATGTTCACATTCTGAGGGAAGAACATTTCCAAAGCTGTAAGGTTCTATTTTATTTTTAGATGAGTTGGGTGCATTCAAAATTCACTTTTGAGGAATGAACCAATTTGTTTGATCGGTTTTGTTTTGTTTTAATAAGCCTCAGTACAAGGCAGATTTGATAAATTTTCTTTTAAACTTATTTAAAAATTGTTTGATTGCCTTATGACTTGGAAAATGGAAAAAAAAAATAATGTAAATTCTTTTCAGGAAGTACAGTCTTCCATGAAAAAAACCCTACACTTACCAACAAACTTGTGCAGTTTTTAAGTGTATTTAGAATAGGAGTTAATAGCAGTGAAACAATTGCTTTTCAATAGTTTATAAAGCATGTCATGTCTTTAGATGTCTGTTGACATATCTGCAGTTCTATGAAATCAGATATGTTCTTTGTAAATGTAAAATTATATCTCACAACAGTAATAATGCCTGTTTCTGGGGCAAGCTACACATATTCTTTAATTGTCATTACATTGGTGGAAAAGTGTCTTAAGTCAATAGTTTCTTTTACTGACTAAATCCAATTAATGCTAAGAAATCCTCATATTAAATTATAATATAATATAATATAACAAGATATTATAGAATTCTTTATTCCTTCATTTTCAAAATAATATTTTAAAAGAAGTTGAGAAATTGCTAATACTTTGAGGATGTAAGAGGCTGTTTCACTTAGAAATACACTGTAAGTATATAGCAAAAAAAATACTGGGAAAAGCAAGTGACATGCAAAACACAATATTGAGAATGAAGACTTTAAGCAATAACACAAAGAAGCTTTTAAGACTGGAAATGAACTGTTTTGGGTAGGTGACACTTGCTCCCCAAGAGCTGTAAATTATTATACACAGTATGAAACTGGAATTGAACAAAGATATTTTTTTTTTCCTCAACAGGAGCTATATGTCCATTTGACACAATTCTGTGACAATTACAAAAAAAAAAAAAAGCGTCCTTTCCTGTAATGTGTTTGCTCTCATTATTTGTCTTTTTTTTCATCATGTCAGCAATTTCAAATTTGAAAGTTAAATCATGGAAAATTGTCACAGTGGTAGTTCATGCAGTGTTAGAAGTACATTTATATGATTGTTTTAGTAAATGGCTCATTGAAAAAATATTTTCTGCTCAGTTGAAAGTTTTGCTGCAGGGATTAAAGCATATGAATCTGAAATACAAATTCAAGTTATTCATGTGTAAAAATTGACCTTTCCCTGATATATTCTTAATAAAAATATTCACTAGGTTGAATATGAACTGGAATTTTGTGTTTATTTCATTTTACCATTGGCAATAAAATTAATGCAACTTTATGTAATTTAAATATTTAAAATTTAGCTAAAACAGAAATTTTACTTAAGTAAAAAAACAAACTACTTATATATTATAGAAATTATTTTCTTTAAAAATTGTCATAAAAATTTCTTATTCACAATGATCTCATATATATTATGTTCTGTTTATTCTAAAGCAAAACATAAGAATAAGAAAAAAAGCAATGTTTCTCTCTGAATTTTAATAGGATTAATTTTTTTACAAAGTAATTGTGCACGCATAAAAAGATACCCTAAAAACATTGAAGATATTTTGGCTCAGAATCTGAAATACCTGGGATCATCATCAGAGATAGGAAAACTCCAGGGAATTCTTTTGTCTCTACTGTTTGCACCTGTAACACAAAGTAAATAAAAAGTTTTGTCATAGGTATGCACATTTGCATATTCAAGATAGTTTTGATATTACTATCATCTGGCTGCACCCAGAACTCAAAGGCTATTGCAAATCATCATATGCAAAAAGACTATCACAGCATTGTCACAAGTAATCCAATTTTCTTCTCTTTTTTTCCTAGCTGTTCTAAACTGTAATTAACTTTCATATGAAATGGACATTCAGTCTTTTAAGATATCTTCATAGTTGATAATGTGCAAAAAGGTTAAGCCACTGCATTAGTAGAAAAGAAATAATGGGTTACAAAATATAGTGAACTCTGAACCATTAAGCTTGTTTTGGCAATAGACACAGAATCATCTCCTACCCATGGCTGGGACTAACAAAAGGGCTGTTTTGTTTGAGTTTTTTTGTAAAGCCAGTATCTAGTTGCCTCAACATGATATCTGACACTGGGTAGCATCTAGCATCTCTAATGTAGAGTTTCAGAGTAAGACTCTTAAAAATTACAATTATTTGTGGTTTTTGCTTGTCAATTAAGACACTAGTAAAACAGCTTTCCTACCTAGTCTACGAGGAGTTATCAGAGTTAGGACACACTGGCTGCTGCCTCAGCCTGAGTGTTTGTATGTGAAAACCACTGCACACAAGAAGCCTGGGAAAGGAGGGAGGAGGGAGCAGTGTGCACGTGCATGTTGTATGCTCAACTGTTGCAGTTCTGGAGCCACCACTTTCTCTCAAGTGCATTCTTGATTACACGGGAGGATACTGCTTCCATAAAGGGGTCCTTTTTCTCACTGTGTAGGAGAAATGTGCTAGAAGCTTGAATTTAGTTTCTACAGGGAACAGGAATCTGCTGGTTCTTAGCACTTGAACACTTGCTTTTGCAGCTTTAATAATGTATTTTCAAGATAACTTTTTTTGATGTGCTTTCATATAGGTAAGTAATAACATTTTTAGGACCCCAAGTCAACTCATTGGGTTGAAAAAACTGATCTGCTTATTTGTTTTTGGTAGAGGGAATAGACAAAGAGCATAGCCTAACTTCTTTTCTTCCTTGGAGGTCTGGTTCACTAGAAAGATGAGAAGAAATTCCCATTTATCGTTTGCTGCCAATTTTCTTCTTGCTGGAGGATGGAGGACTGTTCGTACTGTGAATGAAAGCCCATGTTGTTGCATGGATGCACCAAACTCAAAATTTTTGTTTGTAGAGATGATGTAAATTTTCATTGTTGCTCATAGGGCTCAGACAAATGAAAGGTAGTGACTTGCTAAAGTATTAACGCTGGAGTAGCCAACTGGGGTAGCTTGATGGTGTCATGGTGGAGTAATTAACGGGTTAAATGCTTTTCTCACAATAATTTACTGCGCAAGACAGTTGTTAAGACAACCTATCTCTAGGACCTCTCTAGGATATCTCTGCAGAGAATGAGCTCTGTTCTCATATGCTGAAGTAGAAAGGAAGAAAATTATAGCATAAAGAAACTCAACAGATTGTGATTTGTGAAGAAAGCTACACTAATTCTTTCCTGTTCTCTGAGACTTATTTCATATGCTTTATTTCTCTCTTGCCCTTCATTTTCCTGTAGTTAGTATTTTCATTAGAAATCAAACACAGAGATAGAATATTACTTCATTGGTGTTGGTGCATCTTCAGCAAAATCGTACAAGAAAAACTTGGTCCAATGACTCTGGGAAACTTTCATTAAATGGGAGTTTGCCCTGTAGCAGGTTTGCAAGCTGTTCAAATTTCTGCTAAGTTAAGTCAATCAATTTCCATAACAAGATGATAGTTTTATGGAATGCCTGAGGCCCTCCAATTCCCTGGTGGTTTCTCTATGGCAAAAAATCTCAGGTTTGGTCAACTTGTTCAGAGGAAATATCTTGTTTGTTAAAAATGCTCCTCAACAACATAATCAGAATTCCTCACATCTTTGTCTGTGATAAGAAAAAAATCACTTTCTGTTACTTGAAGTAATTTTTTTTTCTTTCTCTGTTGTACCACACTCTGTTTCCAAGGCACCCCAAGTCACTTCAACTATGCTGCCTGTTCACCTAGAAATTTGCAACTGCCTCGTTTTGACGAATAGTATTTCAAAGGAGATTTTGATACAAATTGTTCTGAATCTAAGTGGAATAAAGAAACACATACAGGCTTTCTGCATGAAAGAAAATCTGAAATCTATAGAAATGTAGAATGTAGGGGGGAAGGGCTTTCCGAACTCCTTTTTCCATATTTAAATGAAATGTATTTTCCACAGGTCTTTGTCACTCTGCTTTGTGAGACTGAAGGCAAAAGTAAAAAAGCAACCCTAAAAATACTGAAGTCTTTAAAAATTTGCATCCTTGATGTATGGGAAGCTTAATTTCTTGTAGAAAATTAGAGAAATTCTAGCCATATTGATGAACAAAATGGATGTGATGTTTTATTGGGAATTCAGCTGTTTAAAACAAGGAAACTTCAGGTATACTGTGCTAATACTTGTCTTTCCAAGCTGAAAGATATTGTAGGTTGACCTTGGCTGGATGCCAGTTGCCTAACAACTGTTCTATCACTCCTCTTCCCAGCAGGACAGGGGAGAGAAAATAAGATGGAAAATAACTTGTAGGTTGAGACAAGGCAGTTTACTAAAGCGAAAAAGCAAAAGTTTGCACTTGCATAAACAAAGAGAAAAAGAAATTTATTCTCTACTTCCCATCAGTGAGTGAAGTTTATCCACTTCCCAGGCAGCAGGGCTTCAGCACATGGAGAAGGTGCTCCAGAAAGCAAACACTGTAGATAACAAATACCACCCCATTCCTACTCCCTCCCTTAGCTTTTATACCTGAGGTGACTATACTAGTTTGAAAGCAAACCAGTGAGAGACTCAAAGCCAGAACTACAATTTAATAGGAAAATTAAAATTAAATGTAGTAGTACAGAAACACTGACAGAGTCAGGATACAACCTGACATTCTGTCAGGCAGTCTGATTAAATGGTGGCTGCCGTCCTCCTGAAGTGATAGATGTGGGTCTGTTGAAGCGGTGATCCTGTAGTGATATAGGGGGCTTAGATTTTAGGGTAAATTGTTGATTGTGGATATTGCTAGTATTGCAAAATTTTGCAGATGCTTGTTAAACAATGTATATTGCTTTCTTAATATTTTCTATGTTGACCAGGCAAAGCGAGGATAGGGATAGGATGCCAGACCATTGTTAAAAGGAAGGAGCCATGACCAGAGATCCTGCTTTCTGACCCTGGAACCAGCTTAAACTAGCTTTGGGGCTTGGACTTGGACCAGGGGTTGAGAGGGCATGCACAAAGAGGCAAAGTGAAAAGTTCAGGTTGAGGAAGACTCCTTACTTCATCTGAGGAAGACTAGTACTTCATCCCAAAAGACCCTGTCTCACGACCACCAGGGGGCACTACACAAGCGTAATAGTATGCTACTTAATTATAATACAAAGTGGGGATAGGAAATGAATATGTATAGGCATATTGTGTAACCTGATGCATATGTAACTTGTAACTAGATAAATATCCAGCAGAGTGCCAGTGAAGGCGCGCAAGCCTTTGTGGAGGAAAGCCCTCATGTCTCCTCGGCCGAATAAAAGCATACCTACTTTACCACTTTAATTAGTGATAAAGTAATTTTCCGAGTATCAATAGAAGGGTCTGGTCTTCCTCTGGAGGTCCAGTAGTGGTTATGTAGCTCTTTTCCTCTGGGAACCCGGTAGGTAAGGACTCTCTGTGGTGTTCCAAACCTCAGATTATATCCAGGTCAGAACGCTTGGTTCCTCCCCTGGGACAGAACATCTCACAGTGGGTGATGTAATTTTACGAGTCGTTCAGTGAGGCTAGATGGTCCATGAACAGAAGATATCCCTCTGGGGGGAGTTATCAGGGATATGTCATGGAAGAGATAAAGAACATTTCCCCACCTGGTTTTAACAGATGGTGATAGAACACATACTTTTGGTTCCATCTTACATTGTAACCTAAGACACTGACATCAGATGGTATGGAATAGCCCTTTGGTTAATTTGGGTCAGCTGGCCTGGTTGTGTCCCCTCCCAGGACCTTTCCCACCCCCAGCCCCTGATGGGTCTGGGATGCTGGGAGACAGCGCTGATGCTGTGCCAGCCCTGCCCAGCAGCAGCCAAACACTGGAGTGTTATCAACTCCTTTCCAGGTACCAGTGCAAAGCACAGCACTGTGAGGGCTGCTGTGGGAAAATGAACTCCAGCTCATCCAATACAAAGAACCATAGTCTTAATGGAGGAAAGACTGTATTGGTTCAAAGTAATATGCTCTATTTGATATACTATGGGGGTTTGTTAATACAACTGAAGCAATTCTAACAGCAAACATTAACCCCCAATTTTTCTAGTCATTGATGAGCATATGTCATGTTTGAAGATGGAGGTATCATTAAGGTGGTTTTATTGCTGTGTGTATCGAGACTTGCTCTCAGTGCAAGATGAACACTTTTATCTGACTTCTGTATGAGATCCCTGATTCTTTTCTCAAGTCTCTTCCACTTCTATTAATGCAGAAATCACTGTTCTTCGATTTTCTTTGCTCTGTTTTTTGTTTTTCCTTTTTCTTCCCCTTCTTTCTTCCTTTCTTTTCCCTCTCTCTCTTCCTCTCCCTCTCCCTCTCCCTCTCCATCCCAGCACTCTGTTAAAAATACCCAACAGCCATATATCTGGTGGCTTCCTGATTAATATGTACATAAATTTGTTTTTCCATTTCTCTTTCTATATGTAAGAGCAAAATCTGGGCTGGTTATTCGTCTTCAAAGGACAAAGACAGGACAATAGGGTTTTTTTTCATTCTGCCCCCTTTCCCTTTCAACTATGTCTTTAAACAGTTTTAAGACATCTTCAGAGCATGCCTAAAAAGTCCGTAGTAGGAAGTTAAATGGTCATACGCTCTTTTTTAATCTTTATGGTTTAATTATTTTTCACCTCCATATACAGCAATTTTTAGGAAAACAGAACTGTTAATTTCAGGTTCTTACAGGAAGATACAGAGAAATGAGGATCTGCCTGGAAGTGGATGATTTTGTCTCAGTTGAGTTCTCAAAAAGGTCCAGCTGACCATGTGAATAGCTCAGACTAGATTTCATTCTTGAGGAAGTCTGTATGTCCTACGATTTCGTAGATAGGTTTGTTTTTTTGGTTTTTCGTTTTTTTGTTTTTTTTTTTTTTTTAAGTTAATACTAGAATTGTGGCAATCCAATGGGCAAAAAAAGCTTCTCTATTTTTCAGATCATTGAAGTGACAGGTATGGGGAATGCAAAGTATAGATAAGGGTATATGAACTTCTCTTCTAGCAACTTTGTAACTTGAAATGTTTATATTTTCTATGGTAGCAAACCCTTCAGTTATTTTGCAGGGATGATGTTTCAGTTGATTGTGTTCTTGACTATTTATATTTAGCAGGCATTTTATTCTTCAATGTATTTTTTTTTTTTTTGCTTGTGAGTTTAGGACCTCTTGAGGTTCAAATCTTACCATGAAGAGGAAATTTAACCCCTAAGGAAAAATGGACTAGTAGTATGTTTTCTTTTCTCTACTGTGAAAGTAATATGGATGAATGCCTGACTTGTGAACTTGGTGGAATGTTGTGGAGAACCATACAGCCAGTCATTCCACAATTTCAATAGGCAGATATAATACCATGCTTATGAACACAAAAAAGACGTAACTCCTCATTGAAATACCAGATAGATGCTTAGGTGTTTTAGGAGAGGAGAAAAGCTGCAAAATGTCTTTTAGGGGATCTCAATTTTGATTGAGGTCCCTGTAGAGGCAAGTTTTATGATAAAAGTCTCTGATCCACGTGCACAAAGGAGCACAGAGGCACAAGGACAGGTGGAGGAACCTCAACAAACCAGTCAGAGAAAAATTCCATTTCTGAGTCCTCCAGGTCTGTCCCAGGAGTGTTTCCTTCCCAGGGACCAGGTTACACCCACCACCATAAGACAGTGGGAGCTTCTCTCCAGGTCACCTTTCACATTGAGTATGGTGACTGCCTAGGTGTATGGGACACAGTATGGAATCCAGAGGAAGAATATTTTGGAAATATAAAAGAATTTTTGTGGGATGCTTGGGGGGAGCATGGTGGGTTGAGTCTGACTGGATGCCAGGTGCCTGCCAAAGCTGCTCNTTATGAACACAAAAAAGACGTAACTCCTCATTGAAATACCAGATAGATGCTTAGGTGTTTTAGGAGAGGAGAAAAGCTGCAAAATGTCTTTTAGGGGATCTCAATTTTGATTGAGGTCCCTGTAGAGGCAAGTTTTATGATAAAAGTCTCTGATCCACGTGCACAAAGGAGCACAGAGGCACAAGGACAGGTGGAGGAACCTCAACAAACCAGTCAGAGAAAAATTCCATTTCTGAGTCCTCCAGGTCTGTCCCAGGAGTGTTTCCTTCCCAGGGACCAGGTTACACCCACCACCATAAGACAGTGGGAGCTTCTCTCCAGGTCACCTTTCACATTGAGTATGGTGACTGCCTAGGTGTATGGGACACAGTATGGAATCCAGAGGAAGAATATTTTGGAAATATAAAAGAATTTTTGTGGGATGCTTGGGGGGAGCATGGTGGGTTGAGTCTGACTGGATGCCAGGTGCCTGCCAAAGCTGCTCTATCACTCCCCTCCTCAACTGGAAACAGGCTCATAGGTCAAGATAAGGATAGGGATAGATCACTTAGGGATTACTGTAATGGGCAAAACGTACTTGGGGAATTTAGTTTAATTTTTTATCAATCAAGTCAGAGCAGAATAATGACAAATAAAAAATAAATCTTAATAACACCTTCACTCGCCCCTCTCTTCTTCTTGGGCTCAACTTCACTCCCAATTTGCTCTACCTGCACCGCCTTCCCAGCAGAACAGGGTGTGGGAAACACTAAAAAG
>VZTH01006993.1:29341-74592 GCA_013397815.1 Aleadryas rufinucha | reverse complement strand
CTGGGGGTGTCACAGGGGACTCTATTGCTGTGAATGTTCTTTGGAGGGGCCTGGGCAGCTTTGGGGGCTGCTCCGAGGATGTTGAGGGACAGCACCTTCTGTGCACTGACGGGGGGCATCTGTGGGGATGGGAGTGCTGCCACCTTTTTAGTGTTTACTTGGAAAGGGGGTCTTTGGGGTGTCTCCTACACTCTGTGTTTGGCAGGGGGCTGGGACTGTTATCCCTAGGTTAGCACTGCATCCTTGTGTCCCTGACATGCTCACCTTTTTCTAGGCTGTGTGTGAGTCCAGGACTGCCCAGTGTCCTGTGGAGAGGCTGCTGCTGTGCCCACCACCCCCAGAACGCACCCAGCCTCCCCTCGGGGTGCTGGCTGGTCACACACCGCCCTCCTACGCGTGTTCTGGGGCTCTGGGCTGGTGCAGTGTTATTCTTAAGCATGTTTTTAGGCTTGAGTTAACCCTCCTTTCCTTTCCTCCTTTCTGGCCCCACTGTGCTTTGAAAGGAGCAGGAGTTTCTAAGGGGTTTTCCCCTAAATGGCTGAGTAAGTGAGAAGACCTAAGTGGATGAGACCTCAGCCCACCTCTGCTCACAGGCACATTTTTGTGTCAGCTGTGATCCTGCCTGTCTCTGTACTGCCATCTCAGTGACCTGAGGCTCTTCAGGGAAGGGATGATAATAATGCAAACAGTCTTGGGTATGAGGTTTAACAAGACCAAGGTGCAGGTGCTGCATCAGGGTCTGGTCAACCCCTGGTGTCAATCCAGGCTGGGGGTGAAGAGATAGAGAAAGACCCTGGGAGAAGGACTTGGGGATGAGTTGCTGGACGTGCCCTGGTCTCGTGTGTTGGACCCAGAACCCCCCGAGCCCTGGGCTGAGCCCCAGTGTGGGCAGCAGGGGAGGGTGGGATTCTCCCCCACTGCCCTGCTCAGGTGAGACTCCACCTGCAGAGCTGCCTCCAACCCTGGGGTCCAGCACAGGAAGGACATGAAGGTGTTGGAGGAGACCACCGAGATGATCAGAGGGATGGAGCAGCTCTGCTGTGAAGAAAGGCTGAGATTTGGGATTATTCAGGCTGGAAAAGAGAAGCTTTGGGGTGACCGTATTGTGGCCTTCCAGGAGCTGAAGGGAGCCTTCAGAAAGATGGAGAGAAACTGTTTGCAAGGGCCTGGAGTGACAGGGCAAGGGGAAAGGGTTTTGCACTGACAGTAGATTTAGATTGGCTTTTAGGTAAAAATTCTTCTCTGTGAGGGTGGGGAGGCCCTGGCACAGGGTGCCCAGAGAACCTGTGACTGTCTCATCCCTGGAAGTTCTTAAAGTCCAGGTTGGATGGGGCTTGGAACAACCTGGGATAGTGGAAGGTGTCTCTGCCTATGGCAGGGGGTGGAACAGGATGAGCTTTAAGGTCTCTTCCCACCCAAACCATTCTGAGATTCTGTAAACCTGGGAGGTTGAGAACCTCCGTTGGGAGAGTGTTTTGAATTGCTTTGCCAGGGTTGCTGCAACCCAAATCCTGTTGTAGCTGTAGATTATGGCTCTAAGGCAGAAAGTTCACCTATGGTCCCTGTGAGAGCCTTATCCTCATCTCGGTCCCAGTCCTTCCTGCTGGCATTAGCAGCAGTCACAAACAGTTCATCGGAAGGAAGTTGTGTCTGGGAATCAATGGGAAGGCTGAGCTTTCCCTGTTGTGTCCTTGTTTACCCTGTGCAGGGGCTGTGAGGCTGCACTGCTCGCAGTCACCTGGATTTGAGGGTTATAAATACCTCCGTGCTCAGTTCACAGAAGTGTTTTCAGTCATCTGAGCATCAAAACAGTGAATTACTGGAGTCAGGAACTGTGGGTTAGTGTGTAGGCAAAGCTGCTTGTCAGAGTTACTATTCTTCAGACTGGGCTTCCATGTTTCTTTATTATTATTTATGCTGTTTGGGGAAGCAGTCACCTTTTACTAAAATAAATACACCATTCATAACTTAAGTCTATATTTACATCACTAACAAGTGCTCTTCTGCAAAGCAGCCTGTACAACAGTTGTCTTTATTTTCCATAATAACATCCATGTTCTGATCTTACGGCTGAAATGCAGCAGTTTATGTAAACCAAGTGAAGCCTGTGCAGAAGACTGTGTCTAGACTTATTTCAGCTTATCTTAAAGCAATTAAGGACAGGTTAAAGTAAGTTCTGCTGTCATGGAAATAAGCATGTGCTGATTTATTGGTGTTTGTTTCAAGACAAACCAATTTGCAGCACATGAAATGCTTTTTGCTATCTTGTGATGCTGTCTTCTGCTGCCAGAATTAAAGGGGATGAGTTTTGTGTTTGATTTGGGCTTGAAAGGAATGATCTTTCTGGTAGGAGTTCATTACACCATTTTATTTTTGGGAGCTTTCTGTGTTGTAGTTACTCTCTAAAACTGAGTGGAGTTCAGTGAGCTCAGTCAAGCTGCAGGGGCAGCTGGAAGAAGTTGTAGATGAAAGAACCAAACTGGTTATTTCTATCCTTCTTAACAGCAATGAGAACCAAGTAGCAAAGTAATTCGAACTGTTTGATGTAGATTGCATGTACCTACAGGCAGAGAAAACCCTATATTCGCTTTCTTTGGGTTATTTGTTTTCTGGAAAGGTTTTGAGACAGTTCTTGGAGTGGCAGATAAGACAGTAATTCCAGAAGCCTCATCACTGGTTGTGCTAAGAGAAATGTATCATCTAAGATCTATCTAGGGTTGTTGGATGTGTCCAGTATAAAATCACTCAAAGTTACACTTCGTTTTCCTGTGCTCCAGAGATGGCCTTACCTGAGCTCTGCACACCAGTAATCTGTATTTGCATCCCCAAAGTATTTTTAACCATCAGACTTGAGAAACCCTCTTACTTCAGCTGATTTGATCATAAATCTGACCTTACCTCAGTCTCTTTGAAGTACCTTCATGTTTTGGCATGTTCAGTCCTGCCTTCTCAGAATCCAAGAGGTTTCATAACCATTTACTTGGAGTTTTCTGTTAAGGATATTGTAACATTTTTTGTGTGGTGACTCAGTCTGTCTTTACAAGTCACAAGAAGTAAGAATCAGCATCTCATTTTATTGGTTGATGCTTTCAGCCCCAAGTTTGGGCTATGCTAGGATGTGTTTGTCCCTCGACCTCATCCTGAACTCACTCCATGTGCCCATGACAGGCAGCCAAGTGTTCAGTTCACTGTGTAGCAATGCAGTCAGGAGAATCAACGTATAATATTGTTTAAAAGTCTTGCTATTAATTCTACTTAAACACCTGAAAACCCATAAGTAGAAAACTCGGGTGTAGAGAAAAGTAACACTGCACCCTTTGTAATGAATTTGCCATAAGGCTCCAGTGCTGTAGTTAACAACACCTTTGTCCCCCTTTGCCAGGAGCTGTGATCACAAAGGGACATTGGCCAAGCAGTGGGACTGGATTAATAATTGCATCACAGAGTTGCAGAGTCTGTTGGGAAACACTCATCACTGCATGATGAGAGGCCAACTCAGCAGCCAAATAACTGGGGAAAGGAGCCTTGCAGCGCTTCCTGAAATAGCACCTGTGTGCTCTCTCTTTGGTGCCTGTGCTTGTCAAAGCCACTGTCGGGAACTCTTCCTCCTTCTAGAAAGTCAAATCCTGCCTAATAAATGCAAAATGAGTCTCCCTAAAGCCTCAGCTTGGGATGGACTCTGGAACTGCTGTGTTCTGCTTGGAGATCCCAGAGGAGCGTGTGGATAATGAGCTCTTTCTTTACAAGAAAAATGCTGAGTTGGTGCCTGCTGATAAAGGTCACTTGAGCTGTCTAAAGGATCTCCTGATTTTTAAATGAGTTTCTTAATAAAAAGAGAATTTAGCCAGAGGATCATTACTGGCTAATTTAATGCACATCCAGACAAGCAGCGTAATAAACACCTTTTCTGTGGGGGGAAAATGTAAAAGGATGGGAGCCATCAGCATTTTTTTCTTCACTTTATTCATAAATAGCATAACCAGAGCTAATGTAAAGTTTAGAAATTACCAGTCTGGTAACATTAACGTTTTTATAGAAACAATGTGATTGCAATATCTGGTTTTTGGGGAGACCTGGCCAGGCTGCTGATGAAAGCCACTCTGATTTCAGGTTTCTGATGCCAATGTCCCCTCCAATTCCAACATGACAGTTGGGTAGCAGTGCTGGACCGTCTTTGCCAAGGTGGGTACAGTTTTGGGTCTCTGGCTTTTGGATGGCCTTGCCATGTGAATTGTTTGCTGAACAGCCTCCCTGTTCTGAGCCGTGACAGGACAGAGAAGCTGGGACTTGTAATCCAGGTAGTGGGGAGGGGATGTGTTTTGGGAGTGTTACAGGGCAATAATTACAGGTGATGAAGTAGCTGAAGTCCTGGGACCTGCCTTCCCTGTGTTATTCCATCAGTTTTCACAACCATTTCTCCTCCTGTGTCTTGCTCCAGTTCTAATTTGCAGTCACAATGTGTCCTCCAGCCTCAGCAGAGACTTTACACAGACCCCTGTGGGCTTTGGATCCACTTTTTGGAGTACAAAAGAGGACTAAGGACTTGGGAAGGGCAGCTGGTCCATAAGCATAGGCCTGAAATTGAGAAGGAAAATCAATGTCTGTTAGTCTTGGAAGCAGCACTGAGCATGGGCTGTAGTTGCTGAAGCTCAACATTCAGTGATTTCTTCTGCAATTTGCAATTGTTTTTTTCTTCTTGCCCTCAGAACAACCTCAAATGTGCTATGTGCAGCTATTAAAAATGGTGTTAATCCATGGATTGCTCCTGGGAGCAGGAATGTTCAGTCATTGCTTTGGTTTTGCTACTGAACACACAAATATAGAAATACCCTTGTGAACTATAAAATGTAGCAAGTCATATGTATCCCACTGTCAGAGTGACTCGAGAATTACTCAGCTATTTACTGTGAGAATAAAAAGCTGCCTGAGATTCAATGCACAAATAGCCAAAAGAAGCAATAAAAAAGGGGTGATGGAAATGGACTAAAGACAGAGAAACGAGAGCACAGCTCTATGTCAGGTCTGCCTCTGCAGTTTGTGGACAAATAGTCCAGATTAGAGTTTATTAGTCAGTCATGCTTTCAGTGGCAACAGCGTGTGTTCCCAGAACTGGGAAATGAATGCAGTTCCCAACCAGCTCCCATAAAATAGTGCTACGTCCCTGACCTCTGTTGGGTGTCAGAGTTTAGTCCATTGAATCAGGAAGTTTTCAGAAAGAAGCAGAGCTTGGCAGCCATAAAAACAGGAGAACTGAACCTTGTGACAGCAGTGAGAAGTGGTGTGTAACAGTTAATGATTGCTGCTGCCACATGGCTTGTATGCAAAGTTTTGGCAACATAGCTTTGCAAAACAGATGAGGCAGATGTAAATAACAAGGCTGTGTTTGATAAAAGAGGGGTTTTCAGTAAATGTAATTCCTGGTCTAGAAAGCATAGCTGAGTCCCTTGGAGCCCAACCCTGTGGCTCACTGTGCTGGGACAGCAGCTGGTCACGTTTCCTGAAATGAATCTGTGAGTCCACATGATGCCATTGGATGTCCTGTAAACTGCCAGGATTAAGCCTCTGCCCCAGTTTGAGTGATTTGCTCCGTTTAATAATCATTCACATTATTTTTCCCTAAGTGGTGCCTGTTTTATAACTGAATTACTGCAGTTCTCAGGTTATTCTGGTAACTTGGGTAAATTGGAGTGAGAGGTCCACAAAAGATGTGAGCAGGGAAAAGGCAGGAAGGGAGAAACTGATGGCAGCAGCAGCCAAGTTTCTTATGGACTGGAGATGAGCGGGGTGGATTTTCCAGGTCCTTCAGTTCATGTGCTCAGTATCATCTGCTAGTTCAACATAACTGGAACAAACAACGGAGAAAAACAGAATAAGGAAGCTTTAACCTCTGTGAAAATGAGCTCATTTCTTCTTCCTCTGGGCAAGTGGATTAAAACTCGTGGTGTTACATAATCTCTACCCACAGAAAAGCTTCCGTCTGTCTGGAATGTTATCTGCTGTGGCAGTTGGTGGTTATGAATGAGTTCCCGAATCCATTGACAGGAATGTTCCGGCAGGCACTTGCAGACTTCCCTGTAGTCTAATGCTTGTTGAGAAGCCCTTGGTCAGGTGTCAGGGGCTGATACAGCCTCAGGAGGTGGATGTATACATAGCAAAGGCCTTTAAACTGATACGGGTTGTGGAAAAAACACTTTACTGCATGTGTTGGGAAAGGAGTCCAACTAAGGAATAGAAAAAAAAGATTATTAAAATTGCAGGTTTTGATTTGCTGTTAAAATTTGATTTCTTAAATCCATGGAGTTTCTCTCGTATATATGAGCACAACCTGGCCTTTTTCTATAGGATGTAATTTTTCTTTTCCCTTTCAGACTGACCAAGTTACAAATATGAAAAATCATAAAATTACTCAGTCATGTGCAAATCAGATGATTCGGGTATATTTGAGAAGTGGATCAGCTTTAATGTAAAGCACCTAAAGACCACAGGGTTTTGCCCATATCCAGGCTTTGCTGAGATCCATCCTAAGCATGTGTAAATTAGCTAATGTTTGAGTCACTTGGGACTAGGCAGGTTTTAGCTTTTACTCTAAATGCTGCTGATCCCTGGACTCAGCTGTGCTGCACAGCGATTTCAAACCTCCCTTTGATTGCGGTCGAAACCATCGATTTGGATGCTGCACTAATGGAGAACAATATTGATCATGAGCATTTCCTGGGCACGTGGGAGGGGAGCTTTCTCATTCCCAGCATTCTCTCCTGTTTCACATCCAGTAATGGGGCTGGAGCGTCTGCCCCTGTCCCCGCTCGGGCTCGGGGTGAGGCCGTGGTCAGACATGCTGGGTGGGGTGGGAAGGGTGCTGTGACAGCTCTGTCACTGCTCCCAGTGTTCTGGGGATGGAAGTCCCCTCGCAGGGCTCAACAAGGTGGCTCTCAGAAAGACCAAAATGATGTATTTGATGCAAGGAGCTGTGTTCACGAGCAGTTTTGCTGTCAGGCCCAAGGAGAGTGATAAACAGCTGGGTTAGAGAAGGTCAGCTGGGAATGCACTGCACAAGATACTGAAGTGAAACCAGTCTAATGATTTCTGTTACCTTGTGCTGGCCGAGCAAGGGGAAACTGGTTTTGTTTATTGATAATTATAAAGCCGTGGAGAGCTTTGTGCATTAGGGCTGTGCTATATTTAAATGATGTCCTGTCTGTCAGATGTCCGTATTGCAAAATGTTCTTTACCAAGATCGTGGGAGAGATGGGCCTCTCCTTTTGAAAGTTGGTTTTGAAAATCAATTGTTTTCAGAAAATTGGTTAATATGCCATGGCAGTGGCACCTCTATGTGTCTTCACTTTGTGCTGTTAAGTCATTCCAAGGGCATTTTAGAGGTGTTATGAACAGCTATAGGAAATGCCACTTCACCACTTGGAGAGTGGAATTATTGCATTTCTGAGAGATGAAACAGTTCTTAATGCAGAAAATAGAGTGTTCTCCAGCCTCTCACCCTGTGTGCTGCAGACACTTAGTGCTATCTTTAATTAGAAGACTGTCACAGCTGAAGTAAAAATAACAACCCAAAACAAAACCTCCTGTGAACCAGATTGAGAGCCATGAACCTTAAAGACTTCACTTCTCGCTGGAGCAGCTGGAGCCCTGTCAAGGAGCATTCCAGCCCCTCGTGCTGCCCAGGCCGTGCCTGGCACACGGGGCTGGAGGAAACATTTCCCTGCTGGGGCGGAGCCTGCTGGGACTTGTGCTCACGGGAGACGTGCTCCAGGGTTAGCAGCAAGAGGTGGTGTCTCGTGTCTTCAGCCAGACTGACAAAAGCCACCTCATTTCATGCAATCCACAGTAAGAGTTCTAAAATGTCACGGTGTGGTCACATCTGGTCAGGACTGAGTTGAAATCCTCGGGTTAGAGGGAGCTGCTTTTTGAACATTTATAGATCCTTTAATTAGCAGACTCTGCAGGAAAACCTATCTTCTTGTTAAGGATTTATTAAAATCATGTATAAGCTCTACTGCTGCAATATGCTAATTTATTTGAGAATCTCTTGGATTATTCAAAAGAAGAGTGACTATTCCTCACAAGGACAGGCTTTGAAGACCATTTCCTTGAAAGAAATAATTTTTTTAAGGTCCTGGCATTTCTTTTACATGTTATCTTTGAGATAGACACAAAACCATCTGCCGTTTTGGCTAGAATATTGTTGAGTTCTTGCTTGTCAAGGTAAAAACAAGCTGGAGATGCCTGTCCTGCAATACACTTCAATTTTAGAACTTACCCTTTCAAGAGTGACCTTATCCAGGGCCCAAACGGGCACCTTCCCTCAGCACAAACACCTCATTATGTGTGTTGAAATAGGCATCTTCTCTGCTTTTTCAATTTTGTATTTTTTTTTGTGGTATTTTCCCTTTTTTACTCCCACAAAATACGGCTCCAGTTCCTGGCTAATTTTGCTGTAACGCAGCACTAGCCAAATATTTTTGTGGAAGAATTATTAGTCATAGAAGAAAAAATGTAATGGAATATTCTTAGAAAGTGTTATAACTATGCTTGACATGTAAAATATTTATCCAGGCATGTAAACAAAGCAAGAGGTGTCTTGCCAATGTCCCCTTGTAAACCTTGGTTGGTTTGAAATCATGAACTGTTTTTCAGTTCTTGAAAATAAGGTATCAGGTTCTCTGCTGACATGAATTGCCAGTGCTAATGGTTGGCCTCACCTAGATGAAATTGTAGCCCCTGCTCTTGCCTCCCTCAAAATAAATCAGGAGGTGTTTTCCAAAGAGCTGTAATTGTACTAAATAAAACTCCTGTGTTTATTTTGGTTTCGGATTACTCAGTATTACTTGCAGTTACTAATGCAGCTGCACTGTGAAAGGAGCCTTATGTTTGTTTTGTTTTTTCTTATTGTCTGTATCTTAATGAGAATTACACCATGTGTTTGATTCGGAGAACTCTGGTGTTTCTGAGAACAACACTGATAATGTTCCCTTTGTGCCTCAGTGCCTAAGGAGCATCTCTGCCCTTCCACAGGAAAATTCAGCTGTGGCTTTATCTGAACAGGCTTCCAGCAAGTGTTGTGGTGAGATAGGGCAGTGCCCCGTGGGGATGGCAGATAGTGCCCCTGGCAGGGACCCCATGCCAGCCTCAATCATCCCAGACTTTGGGGAAGATCCCCAGTGCTGGGTGAGGACACCTGAGTTTTGCCAAGCCGGGTTCTGCCCTTGCACACTGGACACAAACTGCTGCTGGACCTGGGCTCTGAACATCTTTCTCAACGTGGCAATATTGCCTTGCAGATTTAATTGCATTCCATTGCAGCCTCCCTAGGTTTGTGTCTTGGGTTTGGTTGGTTTGAGTTTTTTCATTGTTATTATTTTGAAAGCTCCTGTAACTGCATTCAACTTTCAAAAATGTGCCACCTATTGTTGGTGCTCCGAGCTGCTGCCATGCAATTGGTTAGAAATGAATGGCAGTTGGAGTTGTAGGGCAGAGTTGTAGCAGATGAGCTGGGAATGAGTGAGCTGTTACTTGTTGGGATCCCTTCCAGGGAAGGAAGGTGGAGTTTTGAGCTGCTCGCAGCCTTTCTAAAATAAGAGTCAGAACAAGTAGGTGCTTTTTGCCTGTGGGTGAAATGTCAGATAACTTTTTGTAGCATACTAAAAGCTCTGTAAATGAGGAGAGGAGTTTTGGTTTAGGCTGGATATTGTCTCTGCTGAATTTTTAATTTTTAATTAAATTAATTAAAACTTGTGTATTTCAAAACACACTGATAATACACTAATGCTCATCTCGAGAGATCCACAGTGGACAGTTGCTGTGTTAAAAACAGATAGGGTAATTATAAAAGCTAATTTACAAATTATACATATACAAGTTATATATAAAAATATATAAATCTATTCTTTGTCCTGATGTTGGCCACCTGCCTCACCTGGTGTGGGGACAGCACCTCTTGGTGATTAGAGGTTCTTGATGTTTACATTCCTCCAGCCTCTTTACCAGGCCACAGGTGCTTTATTGTACCTGTATCTAGGCAGATGAGACAATTGGGCATTAAAATGATAAAAATCTTGCCCCCAAACCAAAAGTAATAACAAGTTTTTGCATACAGAAGTCAGTAAATTAGTGACAACTTGGATTTTTTTGTGTGTGTTGTTTTGCTTAGTTTGTTTTTAATTAAGAGCCCTCTAAAGGCGTCTTTCATTCACACTTTCAGACTCGTCAGGACACATGTGCTTTATCACTGGCATGAGTCAGGAAGAAAATAGTTTTCTGCTTGTTTAGACTCTATTTGCATTAAAAATCATATATTATTGATAGTATGTGATATATTTAATTCTGCTGTTTTGTGAAAACGTGTTTGGAGCAGTTTCTGAGCAGTGCAGCTCTGTTTCTTACTGCTTTCTTAGGGGAAAGCAGTAAGAAACAGAATCAATTGATTTAATATTTGAGCTGACAGAGGGTAACATTTCCAGGTGCCATAAACATGTAATGCCTTGGCCATGGCACCTGAGCCCTGAGGGAAAGTGGTGGTTCTTACTGAGGCTCTTTAGCAATGCATTGATGTGTCAAAATAACTCATTTTATCCTCAGTTACTGTAAATTTGTTTTTGGGTTTGGCCTTGGACCATAATTTGGACCATAAATTGGACCATAATTTTTGGTTATGTACATACATATGTGCACATGGACTCCTGGGCTTGGGAATGCATGTGCACATGTGTATGTATGTAACCAAAAATTCTGCTGGCTAATTCCTCTGCCTGTCTGAGGGGTGTGTGGCAGCAGGGTGTTTTACCAAATGGCATCAAGGATTTAATAAAACTGAGCCTTTCCTACCACGCCATTACTGCAAAAACTGCCTGAATAAGGAATCTGGGGGGAGAGAGAGAGAGACTCGGGAGGCTTTTACTGAAAAGAGGAGACTTTAGGCTGTTACCATACAAATAATGCTCAAACTTTCCATGAATCAGCTGGAGGGACTTTTAACCTGAAATATTTACATGAATCAGCCGCCCGGGCTTTGGGGGAGTGACCATTGCTGCTCAAAGAGTTTAAACCCCGAAGCTCTGCTGTGCCTCGGTGCTTCCCTCTGCTCGTGCAGGATTTCGGGTCGTGGTGCAGGGAGCACTGAGCACGGATGAGCCGGCAGTAAGTGAGGGGTGCTTGGCAGAGGGTTTGCTCCAGAGCTACCCCAGGAAATGGGGGTGATCAGTTCTGCTCAGAAGTTCTGGTGGTTGCAGGTGGATCGGATTCTGTGTTAGAACTCCCTCAGAAATACTCTTGTCCTTGTGCTGTTTTCTGCATTTATAATTGAAAAACTGGGCTTCTCATTATATAAATGCAGGAATTGAAATCGTGGGAATTTGGAACCAAGTTTGATTTAACTGCCTAAGAATAAAAGTTGAGAAATAAAAGCTTTTTTAAATCCAAAGGGATAAGGCAGCTCTTGCTTTTATGCTTTGCTGAAGTGTGTGGGATTTTCTGAAAGCTTTATAAGTACTTTTGCAGAAAATGGTAGAACAGAGAACACAGCCAAACTCTGTTGTCTGCAGCACTTACTCCTGTCGCAGGCTTTCACCTGAGTGTTTGTATCTTTATTTAACACAGGTGAAGGGAAGGAGTAACTCGTAGGTGTCACCTGCCTTAAAACTTTACTTAGCTCAGTGTTGTCTATTTTAGCAAAGACCATTTGTTTTTCCTGTCTCTAGAGAAAAGTATCTTGCTTATATTTGCAACAGCTCATCTTTTGCCAGAGTTTTTTTCCCTTTTCCCTGATCAGATCTGCCCACTCTGACCTTCTGCCAAGGAAGGAGGTGTGTATTCTCTATGGGCATGGCCAGCTCTATTTAAATTGCTGAATTTAATCAGATAGCACTGGCAAAGCTGCTGTTGCCATAATGGTACGAAGCTCTTTATGAGGATCAAATACAATTTTTCAGATGACTGTCTTTATTCCAGTATTGTGAGGAAATCCCCTTTATAGTTAGCTTGGTTTTGCTCTTTAACATGAATACCCTGGGCCTCAGAGGGAGGGAAATAAAAAAGCAGTTACTTGTTGCCTTGGTGAGGAATTTTGTTCCCTTGGTGGGACATTGCTGGATGCACTTCATCTGTCCCGTTGATGAGGCTACCACAGTGTGACCTTCCTATTTCGGGAAAGTCTGTGATAGGTTACATCCAGTTAATAAATCTCCATTGTTTTTCTGCAGGTATCAGTCTTGGTGATTGTAAATTGGCAAAAGAAAAGATGGTGTGAGTGTGGGGCACTGATGAGGGGTCAGTTCAGTGCACAAACTGAGCGCTGGTGGTGACAGAAGGACCTGGTGACCCCTGGGTCTTAAATCAAGGTGTGCAAGTGCAGTGTTAAACCCTTAAACTCATATTGCCAACTGGAGTTTTGAATTGCATTTGTAAGAACAGTGGATTTTTGTTGAGCCTCGAGTAAATGACTAAGTCAGTAAACTTTGCTAACAGTGCGGCACT
This sequence comes from Aleadryas rufinucha, assembly GCA_013397815.1. Classification (NCBI taxonomy): domain Eukaryota; kingdom Metazoa; phylum Chordata; class Aves; order Passeriformes; genus Aleadryas; species Aleadryas rufinucha. The sequence goes on along the minus strand of VZTH01006993.1, from coordinate 62,109 downwards.
ATGCACAGAATGGGAGAAACAATCAAGCATTTCATCAGCCTCCTTGCTGTCCCTTGCCAACATTTTCAGGCTGTCCTGCATTGCATCAAGCCTGCTGGACATTATTTTCCATCTATCATTTGAAGCCAGATGGAAAATGAATCCTCTGTATATTGATAGTGTTATTTCATAACAAGGGAAAAGCTTTTTGTCATGTGCCTGTGCTGGTTCAACCTATAAATCAGCTTTTATTGTCTGCTTGTGTTTGTGTTGGGAAAATGAAATGAGGATCAGTGGGAGGTTTGTGAAAAGCACGTAAAGGCTGCCATTAGATGTTTTTCTCTCTGGTGCAGTCCAGGTGAATGCACTTCCATGTTGTTCTCCAGTGCTCCAGGTGTATCCACAGGTGCCAGGGAGTGTCAACCCCACACCTGCCAAGTCTCACCTTGCCCTGAGCATCTCTGTTGGTTCAGGTGCACAGGGCAGTGCCTGGGGCTCAGCCTGGAAATGCCAATTTCCCTGGTTGTGAGAGACCTGTGGAGCCTGGCTGGGAGAGTTGGAGATGTCCAACCTGGACAGGAGAAGGCTCCAGGGAGACTTTAGAGCCCCTTCCAGTGCCTAAAGGGACTCAAAGAGAGCTGGAGAGGGGCTTTGGACAAGAGCCTGGAGTGACAGCTCAAGGGGAATGGATTCCCACTGCCAGAGGGCAGGGTTAGATGGGATATTGGGAAGGAATTGTTCCCTATGAGGGTGGGGAGGCCCTGGCACAGGGTGCCCAGAGAAGCCGTGGCTGCCTCAATCCCTGCGTTCCAATGCGTTGGAAGTGTCCAAGGCCAGGCTGGACAGGGCTTGGAGCAACCTGCTAGTGGAAGGTCCCTGCCCATGGCAGGGGGTGGGACTGGGTGGGCTTTAAGGTCCTTTGTGTTTACAGAATGAGCCATCAGGTCTGGTCTGAATTTTTAATAGAGGAGAACATTTCACTTTTTGCCTTTCTTTCTCCCGGATCAGTTCCTGTCACTCTGCACAGCTCTCTGGAATGCCTCCCTGCAACTGGGAAATTTTTATTGCAGCTGAACTGAGCTGACAGGCAGAACGGTTTGGTTTTTCTCTTCTTCTCTCTCTCTGGGACAGTCTCCATCTGATGATCAGAAGCAAGTAGTTACTATGAAAGTTAGAAGTTGCATTGCTACCTACTTGCCAATATTACAATTTTTCATATCAAGTGTGATTGCTGCTTTTTTTCTTAGCCAATGTTACCCAGCCCAGGGGAGATCCATTATCTCGGTGCTGCATTCCCTGCTGTGGTTTATACCTTACAGTGATTCCCCTAATCCTTATGTACAGGAAACACTTCTCCTTATTTATCTTAAACCCATGAGATTGCCCTTTTTCTCTCCAGAGTAGGAAATCAATCATTGCTAATTTGTTTCTCTGCTTTTATGTTGAGAGAAACTTTTGGCATATTCTAAAGAGATCTTTTAAGAATTCGTGCTGGTTTTGGCTGATATAAAGTTTATTTTCTTCCTGGTAGCTCATGGGGGGTTGTGGATTGGATTTTTCCTGGAAAAAGAGGTTGATAACAAGGAGTGTTTTAGTTACTGCTGAGCAGGGCTCACACAGAGCCAAGGCCTTTTTTGCTCCCACCCACCAGTGGGCTGGGGCTGCACAGGAGCTGGGGGGACACAGCCAAGCCAGCTGAGCCAGGGATGGATATTCCACACCTATGGCATCATGCTCAGCATATAGAGCTGGGGGAAGAAGGAATTGGAGGGGATGTTGGGAGTGATGGTGTTTTTCTTCCCAGGTGATGGAGCTCTGCTTTCCTGGGCATGGCTGAACACCTTCCTGCCCATGGAAGGTGGGGAATGAATTCCTTTTTTGCTGTACTTGCATGCACAGCTTTTGTAGAGTCATAGAATGCCAGACTCATGTGGGTTCGAAGGAACCTTAAAATTCATCTTGTTCCACTCCCTGCCATGGGCAGGGACACCTTCCACTATCCCAGGTTGCTCCAAGCCCCGTCCAGCCTGGCCTTGGACACTTCCAGGGATGGGGCAGCCACAGCTTCTCTGGGCACCCTGTGCCAGGGCCTCCCCACCCTCACAGGGAGAATTCCTTCCCAATATCCCATCTATCCCTGCCCTCTGGCAGTGGGAAGCCATTCCCCTTTGTCCTGTCACTCCAGTTTCTTATGAGCAGTCCCTCTCTGGCTTCCTTGGAGCCCCTTCAGATCCTGGAAGGTGCTGTGAGGTCTCTACACAACCTTCTCTTTCCTTTTCCTTTACCTGTTAAAATGTCTGGATCTCAACCCACAAGTTACTCTTCCAGTTCTCTCCCCATCCCACCAGGGAGCCGTGAGCACGTGGCTGTTTGGGGCTCAGCTGCCATCTGGGGTTAAACCAGGACAGAAATTAAAGCCAGGCTTTAGCCATTGTGGAAAGACGTGCAGTTGCATTAGAAATCCACGTTGTTCTGAGTGTAGGACTGTGGAATTAGGTCAGGCACACCCTGCGTACGCGTGTTTCCTGCTTGCTCATATTTCTGAGAATAATTGTACATGGGAATGTTTTTGTAGACTTAAAGGAGTGTTGTCACCTTAAAAATGAGTTGTTTGGAGTTTTATTTCAGTCCTGATGGTCAGGCTGTGGTTTAGGAAGAGGGGAGGATTGTTCACCAGCTGATTCACTCACTGCTGGTCCTTCCTCACCGTTTGCAAACCAAATGGTGAAGTAAAGCCACTCATTTCTACTATTTTTACTCTCTTACACCTTCTCTCTTGCCATGCCAGATGGCAGCAAGACCCTGTATAATCTGTCAGGTCTTATAGCAAGGGCTTTACTCCTCAATGGATTTTGACAGCTAGGCTTTTCATGATTTTTCTTTGAAGTTTCTGTGAAGTTCTTCATACCTAAAATACTCTATAATGGCTCTTTAAAAAAAATTCCAAGGATAAGGAGTATATCCTTACAAATATAATAAAAAATTGTATTTATATAATACAATAAATAAAAAGTAGAAACATCAGCACGTTTGTACTGATGCTTTTGTGTTCTTTTGCTTAATAAATGTGCTGTATCTAAATGGTTTTTCCCTGCTGGCCATGTTGCAGTATTTGAGTTTCTTTTCATGGCACACATCACCTTGTTTATGGTGGTCCGTGCAAGTGAAGCCATTCAGCTCTTCCAGTAGTGGGGTGCGAACTGTATGCGTTGGGAAGTGGCTTTGGATGTGCCTCAGATTCCTTAGGGTGGGGAAGAATAATGTGCTGAAGGTTTCCCAGCCTCTTGACATTCCAGAACGCTTCCTTCTTACAAATTGCAAAGAACAAGCATCAGCCTTTTTATCTCTGCAAAGCATTTGCAGCATGAATTGTTTGTGCCAAAGGTTCATTGCTAAATAAAAGTGTTTCCACTTTGTGATTAAAACCAATTTAAATATGACTTCCATGTTTTTCCCTCAACAAAAGACAAGACTCTAGACAAGTTCAGATAGAGATGATTTCACTGGGACCACCAGCACAGGGGCTGGAGAGCAGAGATGTTTGTGCAGTTGCACAGCTCATTCTTGACATTGTTGTGTTCCAGAGGAAGGAGAGGCCCCCATGCTCCAAGTGTGGCAAAACCAACGGCCAGAGGCAGATGGGAATTTCGATTTTTGATTCTCACACTGAGTCCCTTTAAAACAATTAAAATCCCAGTCTTTCTCTGGCTGGAGGAGCTCTTTCTCTGATCTTTAGTGCTGAATGTGACATGGGGCTTTTGCTGCTCCTGAGTGCCCAGCTCCCAGAATCCGGCTGTGAGGCTTCAGCTCCTCTGTGGGCTGGTCCTTACCTGACCCTTCAGGATCTGAGCACACAAACAAGTCAGGGAGAAGTGAGGAAAGACATCAGGCTGCCTGTTCACTGCTCGTGAGCCATTCTGTGGTACCAGCCAATTTACACTTCCCAGAGGGTGGCAACGTGCATGGAAGGAGCTCTCTAAGGATGGTGGTAACCTGGGAGTATTTGTCCTGCTAGCACAGGGAAATTGCTGGTGCATGGCCAGGGAGCTGAGTAGTGAACGTGCTACAAGTCAGAGTAACACCTGAGTAGGCAGTGGGCCTGCTGCTCTGATCCTGAGGATTAGGTCTCCTCCTCTGTGTCCCTGTTTTCTCTCATAAAACACTTCCCTGCAGTGCTTCCCAGGGCTCTTAGGAGCAATGAGCAGTTAATATTTGTAAAAAGCTTTGAAGATGAATAGTGCTAATTATTATTTATAGGCATTCATTCTCACCACGGGTAGTTCTCCTTGATCCTGGGCATGAAAGGAAACCAGGACATTTGTAAGCTGGTCAGGCAGGAGTTTGGCCTTGAAGTCTTTATGTACTTGTTTCCCTACTGGGTTCTGGGTGTGTTTGCAATATATTTGTCACATTAAATGACCAGTTTGGGGATTTATTGTACCAGCCAGATGTGCCAAAAGATCTTTTCTCATTTCCCTCAATTCTGCTGACACACGATGTGCAGGATTTTGGCAGGCCAAGAGGGGCCAGGAGACAGGGAAATGCCATCAGCCTGAGCCGGGTCGGATGATGAGCAGGACTGGATGTTCCACTTCCAGGAAAGAGGAAAGTCAGATCTTATGCCTGGGGAGAGCCAACACATTGCAAAGAGCAGCTGCTTTTAGCATGTTTTGCTGGTGCTCAACTTAATGTAACAGAAAAGAAAAGGGGGAAGGTGTCAAACAGCTGGGGCACTTTTTCCCTAACAATCCTGCTTAGCAGATTAAGCAACAAAACGGGGATGACGAGGAAAAATTCGTGTATTGGAGTTCCTTTGTAACTGGTGATAATTCTGTAAATAAGTTCTGAGCTGCTGTAGTTAAGGACTCTGCTGAGGGGTGTGCAGGGTCTCTGCATTTAATTCAGAGTTTGAGGTGATGGACAAAGATTTCAACATTCACCCAACTCAGTTTGCTTGTGAAATTCAGTCTGTTGGTGTTTCGTGCTGTTTGACATCACTTAAATGGGGCTTGTAAAGCAGAGCTCTGGGGAAGTTATGGAGTCTAAGTGTCCCTGGATAAAGCTGCTCTTTGCCTTCATATACTCTGCTTATTGATCTGATTTCCTGTCTAAATTCTCCTCTCTGCTGAGTAATGCATTAAATAATCAAGAGATTGTTCGGGCACCGCAAGGGGAGGTTGTTGGCAGAGCTGCAGCAATTGAGCACTCCTGGAAGAAAGAGGCCCAAGAAGTAAATTTTATGCTTATCTTGTTTTCTTAATGGAGTTCTTGTCAGCTTGCAGAGCAAATTCTGTTCCCTGGTGAGTGTGGCAGCATCAGTTTTATCAGGGATGTTGTTCCGATATAGGAAAGTTAAAGCAGGGGGAAAAGAGTTCCTGAGCCACAACCCAGTGTGGTGTCTGCAATTCGGAGCAGCCTGGGCTAGTGGCAGGAGTCCTTTGAGATGCTTTAAGGTCCCTCCAACCCAAAGCATTCTGGGGTTCCTCCTGACAGCTGGCAGGTCTCCAGAATGACTCCCCTTAAGGGCTTTCCCTTAGGGTTAGGGCTATGATTATGTATCTGCTCGACAAGGGTGTTCTTTTCCCCATCTCAGAATACTTCTCCCTAAGTAAATCAGACTGCATTTTAAAGAACAGGTTTTGGCTTTCAGTGCAGTTAGCAAATTTTAAAGCATTTTGGTTCAGATCACAGATTGCAGAATGTTCTGAGTTGAAAGGGACTCACAAGGATCATTCAGTCCAGCTCTTCAGAGAATGGCCCATACAGGGGTTGAATGCACAACTTTGGTGTTATCAGCGTCATTCCCCAGCCAACTGAGCTAATCTCAGGGTCAAAACACACAGTGTAACACTTCAGTGAATGTGTTTGAAATCACAGTATTAGTTGTAGAAATACTTCAACACTTGCAGTCTTCAAAAATTCAATTTCCTCACAATAATTACAGTGCTATGAAACAAGGGAATAGTTGACTTTTTGTTCCATTGGACATTGTCAATTCTGCAATTGATTTAAAGGCACTTTTTTTTGGGGGGAGGGGGGGTGTTGGGCTTTTTTTCCCCTCCAGGGTGTTTTAGAGTATGTGGGTTTTCATATTTAGATTTACCTCCACACCCCTGTGTCCCACTGCCCAGCACTGCTGGACTTTCTACCACCCCTTTGCTGCTCTGACACACGAGAGAAGAGGGCAGAGGATTGCTCAGGTTGTTCACAGGGAGTTTGTGGTACCTTTGCTCAGGTAAAAGATTTGTTCATGTGTGACCAGGTTCATCCCACTTAAGATGTTGTTCTTAAGGTTCTTCCCCCAGAGGGTGGTGGGGCACTGAACAGGCTCCTCAGGGAATGGGCACAGCCCCGAGGCTGCCAGAGCTCCAGGGACAGGATGGGATTGTTGGGCTGTCTGTGCAGGGCCAGGAGCTGGATGATCCCTGTGGGTCCCTTCCAGCTCAGAGTATTCCATGATTGTCCCTGGAGGATGCTTGGTCACAGGATTTAGTTGTAGGTGGTCCTGGGAGCAGCAGGGAGGCCAACTCTCACACTGATGTTCTCCTCCAACTCCAGATATTCCATGANAGCTTTTCAGCATCCACAGCAGAGGGGGAGGCACTGCTCCGGGTGCTGTTCAGGTTGCTGGGACTGAGATGACCCTTGGGGCTCCTTGTGTCACTGGTCCTGCCAGCCAGAGCCTTTAAAAAAAGAAATGGTTCTGTTGTTGCCAAAACTCTTCCTTTGGATGACCATCACATGATGTGTAAGCAGCAGATTTTCTAAAAATATACAAATATAATAATATTGGCAACTTAGAATTGGGTTTACGGAACAAAAGGAATGAACTGTTATTCCTTTTTTAAATTCTCATTAAGGATAAAATGCTTAATTCAGACTGCCAGTAACGAAGGGCTTGAAACCCACCACTGAAGTGCTCATTAAGGCCTTCACCCTCAGCAGGTGCTGGCCAGAAAACTCAGCAACTCTGACTTGGCATTTTGCTGTTTTATGAGTGCTGTATTTTATCTGCTTTGTCTCTGCCAGGGCAGTGTTCTGCCAGGCGTCAGAGATGGCACCCGCAGGCCCTGCAGTCTTCATTCAGCCAAGGGAAAGACACAGGACAATTGTTCTGCAGGGGGGAAATTAGAAAAATTCATTAATGAGGAAATTGGTGTTTTATGTTCGAGAGAGTGGAAGGAAAACACTTGATGCCAAGAAAGGAGAGCTGGTTCTTGTCCAGGGCAAAACAAATGCCAGAGAGAATGAGGGAAAGAGACAGCAAAGAGATCTGATCCGTTAGGAGATAAAAAGGAATGAAGTGTGTCTTAAAGATAGAAACAAGGAGGAAGAATTTCACGTGGAAAAAATATGCTGGAAGAGCATTCCAGATGTGAGTAGCAGTGGTTAAAGCATCGTGTGTGGGGCTGCTCCAGCCATGGCTGTTCTGCACCGTACGAGTGTTTGTTGTGGGACTGCCCTGGGTTAAATACTGTGTGAGCACTGTGTGACAGCACAGGATAAATCAAGAAGAAAGAACCAAAACCAAGCAATGACTGGGAGCAGGGAGCCTTCTGGTCAAATCTCAGTGGTTAAGAGGCAATGCCTTAGCTGTTAACTGGGAAAATGTTATATTTCAGGCTGTTACCGTGTTATAGAGCTCATTTGGCCAGGGCTGGGAGTCAAGAATATAAACATTTTTAAAGGGCTCTAGAGGTCTGGAGGAGTTGCCAGGAAGGTATTTGCAGGAGCACACATGTGATCTAAAGACATCAGTGGCTTTAGACTCAGCTTTAAAACAGTAAAGGTCTATAGATTAAATAGATTTAATAGACCCCTGATTACTTTAGAACCCTTTTTTCCCCTCTTCCTAGGTGAGGGTAGGGGCATAACTAGCACCATAAGCCTCTGAAACACAGTTTAATACCTGAAGAAATGCCTTTTGAGCCTGAGGGACTTTGCTTGTGGTACCAGATACAGGGATTTGAAATTCTTTACTTGGGAATTTCTTCCAAAACTAACAACCTGGATTCTCTCTCCAGCTCTTCTCTTAGGAAACGCCACCAACTCCTCACAGCACGGAGGCCCAGCATGAATGGGAACTGTGCTGGGGGCACAGACTGGTTGAGAAATCTGGAGTCCAGTTGTCCTGTGGAAAACAGAACTATAGCAGCCCATGAGTCAGAAGAAAGTTCTGTGGTGGTAGGAGGTCACAGCCCTGCAGTTCCCAGGACTGAGGGTAAGGATAATGTCCTCAACCTTGTAAACTTTAAGGGAGATTATTTTTTGGGCTTTGAGGGGTGTTCTGTTTTGGAAAATGTTCCAGTATCACAAGGCAGTTTGCACTGGGGAGTATGTGCCCTGCCTGTGCCAGGCTGCTCTAAAGGACACAAGTTCACAGCAGAGTTCAGCATCTTGGCAAGGGCATCCCATGGGAATGCCCTGGCCAGCCAGCTCCTCCTGGGGATGTCCCTGAATAATTCACTGGAGGCACCTGGACAGTGCTGTGTGCCCACCACGGACTAGCACTGGGCACTGCTGGCTCACACCACTGTGGTGAGGTGTGTGCTGCTGCTCAGCCTCCTGTGGGAGTCCTGCCAGCAGTCTGGGTCTGTGTTTCTGGCCTTGTTTAATTCCTGTGCTCCTGCCCTTTGCACCTGAATCCACCTTGCTATAACAAGGAACATTAAGCATCATGGCTCACCAAAACATCCAGCTGCTGGTTCCATTCAATGACAGCCCAGTTTGATGTCATATAACATCACCCTGACAGTTATGGCTGTTGGCATCCTTAATTATTGCATGACTCAGTTTTCTCATTTTGGTAGGAAGTGTTACTATGGAATGATGTTTTTCAGTAAATTCTCTCTTCCCCTTGCAATGTTCGTGTCCCTCAGGTTTGGATTCTGAATGCCGACACAACACTTGCCCAGTAAGTCCCCAGATCAGTAGCATGCTGTCTGCTCCTGAAGAACCTCACAACTGCCATATCCCAGATGGAAATAAGAGACAGTTGGAATATTTTAATACCCAGGAACGCCATGGATGCTGTGCATTGTCTTCAAGCAGCAGTTCCCAGACAGTAGCTCCAGAGAAAGTGACCCTGGTGGTGGATGGCACCCGCTTTGCAGTGAACCCCCAGATCTTCACTGCTCACCCTGACACCATGCTGGGAAGGTGGGTCACTGCTGTTACTTTCAAGGTACCTCAAGACAGTCTAAAATTTTTTTAAATGAAATAAATGTGTAATGTTTGTTTGGTGATCTCATCTGTTCACACGGTGACTTCAGTAAGAATTTGGCTGTGAGTGAGGCCCAGAAGACCTGAGCAGATGGAGAGTTGGTAGTTCTCTAGATAAGTCTCCCTTTGGTCCACTTCCATCAAAAAATGCACACTTTTAGCCAAACATGGTCTCCTTTTGCCTTCTCCCCACATGTTTGCCTGTTCTGTCAGCAGTACATCTGTCCCCAGCTGATAACCTTCCTCCTGAATGGGGAATATGATAATGCTCCATCCCCTCCTGCTGCCACCTCTCGATACTCTCCCGAAAGAGAAGTTACTCAGCTCCTGCTGAGAGGTTGGAGCCTGTTGCTGCACCAAGAAATCCTTGTGTGCTGTATTGCCAGCACTTTCCCCCCTCTGTGACCAAAGGGTTCTGTCAGGTCACTGACCCTTGCATGGGTTATTGTGTAAAACAAGGCATCAAAAGCCATGTGGAGTTACTTGGTGTAGGTCAGTGCAAGGGCTTTATTGTCAGGGGATTTTCTGCCCCAGGACTGAATGATCTGTTCCTTTGCCTTGTTCCTTGGAGTGCAGTAGCCATAGCAACAGAGGCCAGGCCTCCTCTTGTCCTTATTTACTATGGAAGAGATTGGAGTGGAGGTTTAAGTTACAGTATCCCTGTGTCACTGCTGGGCTTCCTCGCAGAGTCATGGAATGGCCTCAGGTGGAAGGAACCTTAAAGTTCAGTTCATTCCACCCCCTGCCACAGGCAGGGACACCTTCCACTATCCCAGGTTGTTCCAAGCCCCATCCAACCTGGCCTTGGACACTGCCAGGGCTAGGGCAGCCACAGCTTCTCTGGGCTGCCTCTGCCAAGGCCTCCCCACCCTCGCAGGGAAGTATTTTTTTAACCCCAGAGCACCTGTTTGTCTCTGGAATAAATGCATTTCGATGTTCTTGTGCACTTACATAGTTCTTTACCTCTTCAGAATGTTTGGACCAGGCAGGGAGTACAATTTCACCAGGCCAAACGAGAAGGGCGAGTACGAGATCGCAGAAGGGATCAGCTCCGCCGTGTTCCGCACCGTGCTGGTAAGGGCGGCTCTGCAGGTGGGGAGAAAAGAAAAAGCCAATCTGTTTGTCACATCTGCTCAGCTGAGCCATCTCCAGGCAGCTGCACTCCCTGGGACATTCTGTTTTTATGTTTTGTGTTGTGATTTCTAAAGAAAAAATACAGCAGGCTTTGGTGTAAGTCCACATTTCAGATGTTTGCTCGTGTTGCCTTTTACCTTTTCTGTGTCCTGCTGTTGTAATTCCTGAGCTGTATCCTGACCTTGTGGTGGCATATAAATGCATATTGCATATGAGATGTTATGAAACCCTGTGCCATGGAAAACTGGAGCTCATCACTTATCAGACCCTAGAGAATCTGCAGAGAGACGTAGGTTCTCAGACAAGCAGGGCTGGTTTACTGTTCACAGAGCTATAAATAGCTTCAGTATCTCTCCAATATTAGTAAACAAAACAAAGAACTAATTAGGAATTATCATAGTCCAAGATTTCTTGATTTTTCTCTCCAAAAACTGTCCTTTTATTCACAGGACTATTACAAAACCGGAATCATTAACTGCCCTGATGGGATTTCCATCCCAGACCTTCGAGACACGTGTGATTACCTCTGCATAAACTTTGATTTCAACACAATCAAATGTCAAGATTTAAGTAAGTATGGAGAGAAATCAGCTCTTAGATCATCTGCAGGGCGTTGAGCACTCTGATCCTGATTCAGTGCTGATCAAGATTCATCCTTAATCTTGCGCTTTAGTTTAAGCATGAGCATGTGGATTTCCCTGGGGCTCATGCTGCATTTAAACAGCTTCCTTTTGGCTGCTTCAATCCAAAGTGAAGTGACCGAATCCTTCAGAGCGCAGGCACCTTGCTCCAAAAGCAAATTATAAACATTTTAGTCTCTTTTTGTAACAGAGGCTGAGCAGAGCTTGCTGTTACTGCCAACAAAACGAAGGCTAAAAGCAGGATTATAACCCCTGTCCAAAATGTACCAGAGAATCATGAATAATTTAAGCTAAAGGCTGATGGGTAGAGCAGGAACCAAGGATACCAAATCTGGAAAGTAGTAGAATTCCTGGTCGTGAAGGGATTTGATTGGGAGTAGCTTTTTGGTGGGCATGCTGACAAAAAAAAGTACTTTTAACACAGGCAGGTCTGTGAAAGGCACTTTACCGAAATGGGGTGTGTGGTATCATAGCACAGGCTGTAGGTGGAATTTCCTGCCCTGTTCTCTTGTGAGTGATCACAGAGAAGGCAGCAAAATGTACTTTCAAGGGCAGAGGTTGTTGCTGGAAATTCAAGTTAAATATCATAATGAATTAATTATTCAGTCTGTTACTGTTTCACTGTATTGATTGGAGCTTGGTGGGTTTTTAATGGGAGTGGAAAGGTTCTGCAGTGCAATTTGCATCCCATTTGAAATGCAGTCTGCACTTCTGATTTTGCCAGTTCTGGATCCGGAGGCTGTCGATGTGTCTGAACATATGTTGAGCATTTTGTCTGAAGAAGGATTCTGGCTGTGCTCTTGGATGGATCTGGGAAGTGCAGAGCTGAGACATATTTTCATACTGTAGCAAAGCTCCTGTGATCTGTGTCTCCCCAGGTGCTCTGTTACACGAGCTCTCCAATGATGGGGCTCACAAGCAGTTCGACAGCTACCTGGAGGAGCTCATCCTGCCCATCATGGTGGACAGCGCGAGGAAGGGGGAGCGGGAGTGTCACATCGTCGTGCTGACGGATGAAGACACCGTGGACTGGGATGAGGATCATCCACCTCCCATGGGAGAGGAGTATTCACAAAGTAAGGGCTCTGCACCGTGTTCCACACACGCACCCAGCCATAAGGAAAGGGCACATTCCCAAACTGGCTTCCTCCAGGAGGAGACGCTGGCACGTGGAGCCCTGATTTGTGTGCTCTGTATGAGCTGGTGCTGCTGGAGGCAGGATACCTGGCTCGTTAGAACTGATCCCAGCACTCACTGCACTTTTCCTTCTGTTTCTGCTTCCCCCTCAGCCTTTTCCTGGCTCCTTAGTGAGGGAATACTCTTTGCTTTACACTCCCATCACCACCCAGTCTATCGAGACTGTGATGTGCATCTCTGCCCTCACACAAGGAAGTACAATTAATCCCAGTGAGGAAAACAGACACCTGAAGTAATTCTTGGAAACCACACCTGGCTTTTGGCACAGCAGGGCATGTCAAAAGCAGGGAGAATGTTCCTCTTTGGGGATTCTAATCACCCTTTTTATTTCTCAAGTCCTTTACAGTTCCAAGCTGTACAGATTCTTCAAGTACATCGAGAACCGAGACGTGGCAAAAGCCGTGTTAAAGGAACGGGGCCTGAAGAACATTCGCATTGGCATCGAAGGTAAAGTGCTGCTGCAGCAGGGGAAGTGCAGAACCAGGTGACTCCACAGTCAGTAAAGCCTGGTTTCCTCTGGACTCCAGGCATTTCCTTGTTTACTCTGTGTTTTACATTTATCTTTCTGAAACCAGCTAAAACTCAGCATATTCTTCCTTTACCTCAGCCATGTTCCACTGAAATTGGCCAGGAGGCTTAAAAGTTAAAGGAAAGTAAAAGGTACATAACATGTATGAGAAAGACTTGGCTCCTTAGGAATGAGTAAACAGGAAACAGCAGTCAAATGCTTCCACCTGCTGATCCAAGCATTCCCTTAGGGAGCTTAGGGAATGCTGGGCTCTGTCCTGGGAGACTCTCTTATTTTTATAGTAGCTGTGTTTGCTCACAGAATGGCTGCTGCTGTGCAGCACCTGTAGACTGACTACACACAGTGCTGCACCCTTTTGTCAGAGAATCGTGGAATTATTTAGGTTGGAGAAACCCTCTGAGATCATTGAGTCCAANACACTGTGGCTGGTACAGCCCAGGTGCCCTTGGCCTTGTTGCCCACCTGGGCATACCTGGGCTCATGTTCAGCCTTGACTCCTCTCATTTTCTCCCCACATAACCTCATGACGTCCTATAGTCTCCTGATTTGTCTGCCCCTTTTTCCTTCTCATCCTCACTGGCTCATCTTTTGGCACATGGGGATGACCTGCTCCTGGAGCTTTAAGTTTTCCTTCTTGAAGGATGTCCAGCCTTCCAGGACTCCTTTACAGGGGGAAAGAGAACAGTCTTTTGCAGGCCAATAATGCTAAATGTGGAATCTGAGCATTTGTCTGGAATCTGAGTATTTGTCTACTGAGTTGTGTGTGTGTGTCCCACCCTGACCCCACAGTCACTCCTCCCTGGGTGTTCTGGAATCCTGTTGTCCCTTTGTGAGTCAGGGAGGTGCAGTGGAGCTGACAGTGGCTGTCTGTGTTTCCAGGGTACCCCACCTGCAAAGAGAAGGTGAAGAGGAGGCCCGGCGGCCGCTCCGAGGTGATCTACAACTACGTGCAGCGGCCGTTCATCCAGATGTCCTGGGAAAAGGAGGAGGGCAAGAGCCGCCACGTCGATTTCCAGTGTGTTCGGAGCAAATCCCTGACAAACCTGGTCACGGTGGGGGATGATGTTTCAGAGGACCACGAGGTTGTAATGCATCACCCCCCACAAGTGGATGAACTGGACAGGCTGAACGCCCCCTTCTCCCAAATGGCTGTTAATGATCTACCAGATTAGTGTGGCTCAGGGTGGAGAATCCTGCTGGATGTGGGAACCTCTCGCCGTGGTTTCATCCCAGGTGATGGGACACAGACTCCTGCAAGGTGCTTTATCCTCGTTCATGCTCTTACTACGTTGTCATATTTCAAGCATGTTAATAAAGAGCCACACTCCATAGTCTTAATTGTGCAATCAAAAGCAACGTCTCCTCAGACAGAAAGAAATGATCTGTTGTTTCTACTACAAAGGCTTCTGGATTGCAGGTGCTGAATATTTTATCTAAACTTCTGAAAGAAGAGCACAAGTGTGTAGAAACATCTTGTTTGACATGAGAGAGGAAATCCTGGGCCTGTCAAGACAAAGCTTTCCTTTACCATTAGGCACAGCTTTGTTTTTGTGAGGATCAGTTACAGAGGAGTGAACATCAAAGCAGGACAGATGATATTCTTTATCAACCAGCAGAAATGTAGCACAGTGTGACAGCAAAACCCTGAGCGTGGAGGAATCTGTTTGCACTGCCACCTGGCTTTGGATCCAGCGTGGTGTACTGCTGCCCTGGGGAAGCAGGAGCTAGTTCCATAGGAAGCATATGCCTGTTCACAGGAATCCCCCATCTATACTGCTCCGTGAGATGGAATCACTGTTTTTAGGGATGTTTTCTGTTAAGTTCAGTGAAATGAGTAGATCATGCTGAAGGAAAACCCAAGAGAGACTGTAGCTGATATTTTACCAACAAAGTAAATCTGTTAATAGCCAAATAGATGTAAGAAGCTTTCTAGAAGTGACTGTGCATGCTGAAGACTTTGAGTTGTCTTCTCCGTCCCCCTGCTAAGACAAATAAAACCAGTGGAGGAGCTCCCAGTTTACTACCTGAGTAAAATCCTTGGTCTCATCAACCTTAGTCAGTCAGAATTGCTGTAGACTCCAAGGAGCTGCTGCTGCAGCTTTAAACAGCCAGCTGCTTTCTTCCCAGTTTGGAACTGACTGGACCATTTTGCTGTCAGGCAGGTAAGAAATACCAATAGTAAACCAGCCCTCAGCAGAGAAAAATGCACATACCTGAGACTAGCTCTCCTTTGCTGCTCTGAGTGTATTATCCTGACCTATGGAAGGCTCTGGGAATTTGGGTTCAGCACCAACAAAGCTGTGCCTGTAAGAACAGGCACACTCCAGGCTGGTTTAGCTTGGGTAGATTGGAGCCTCCCTGGTCCTGCTCCTGCAGCACTGAGTTCCCTGTAGGAGTTATGTGTAGGAATTCCCTTTGGGAATTCCCTGTAGGAACTGGCTTAACCCCTGATGAGCACACAGTGAGTTCAGCACTGCCCCAGCCGAGCTGAGGGCACCCAGAAGTGGGGCTTCCTCACAAAGCCATCCCTTCTGATGGGTGTGTAAAGGCTCTGTGTACCCAAATCAGAGTTTTTAAACATGGTGCTGGTGCAAAGAAAAGCTGAAACTGTTAAAGAAGAAAGAGAGGGACAGAGCTCCTCACAAAGCTGGTCAGGTCAGTGCTGCTCTGGCAGTGGTGTTGAAACCTGGATCCACTTGGGTGTTGAGTTACCTGAGCAGACTTGGCAAAATTGAGGTGTAGGTATCAGTCTGGCCCTAGAAAGTTTAACCCTTTTTTGGCAGGGCTGGAACATCAAGCAAATTTGTACTGTTCTCCTTCTGACTGCCAAGTGCATGGTTGGATTGAGCAGTGCAGTTTGCTGCTGGGTGCTGCTAAGGTATTTGTGGTTTTCAGTGCAAGTAACAGAACAAGATCAAGCAGAAATTTTTAATTGCAAGTAACAAATCTCTGCCAAGGCCCATTTTAGTTTCCATTAGTATGGGTACAGGTTCCATCCCCTCAGTGTTTCCATTCTTAGCTTCTTTCCCGAGTGCAGCAAATAGATGTCTTCTAAAAAGAAGTGCCTATGGGAAGATTTCAGGATCTCCTAAGAGTCCCAGGAGTTCAGGTGTCCAAATTCCACTTGACTACTTTTGAAAACTCCTCCCTGCGTGTCATGGGGTCAGTAGAGAGAAGTGTCCTTTGGTGCCTGCACAGAGCTGGGGTGATGTGCAGACACTCCATTATTGCTCCAGAGGAATTGCTGTTTAGGTGGTAGAGAAAGGAAGACACAAGGACCATGAACCTCCACCAGGGGCCAGGCCAACCCCATTCCTTGCCTTGGTGATGAGCTGTTCCCTCAGGACAAATGGAAGCACTGGTGAGCCCAGCAGTGGTGGAACGTGTCCCTAGGCCCTGAGTGCCCAGCAGTGATGGCCCCCAGGCCCTGTGATTATGTTTTTCAGTGTGTATTTATTTTCCCAGCAGTCAGGTTTAATTAAATGAGTGTTGGTATTGCCAGCTGAGCTGGAATTGGAGGTTCCACACGTTCTGCTCTAAGGACTGAAGTGTGGGTGTTGTTCAGAGCTCCTCCTCAGGACTGTGTCAAGGCATCAGGTGCTGAGAATTGCACCTCGACGGCACCTTTTGGGATCTGACAGCTAAAGCCATGTCCAGCCAAACCAAATCCCACCCAGTGTGTCCCTGAGCCCAGGCTCAGCCTGGCCTCTGGAAGGATTCAGTTTGTTAAACTGCACCAGGCCCTCTTGGGAGTTACAGACTGTCAGTGCCTGTAGGAGCTTGTGGTTCCTTGTGCAATCAACTGGACCTTCAGCATGGGATGGAGATACCCAGCTTCCATGATTTCCATGCAGTTTTTACCACTCACCCACTGTAGTTTATTGGCTTTCCCAAGCAATTAATCGTTTTGGATTTTAAATTTTGTTAGTAGAGTGAGTTCCATTGGAACACTGAATCAAATTTTAAGTGTTTGCTTCTCCTCCTCTCATGGTCACCTACTTCAAGTACAAGGTCAACTTTTGTCTTACTCTAGATGTACTGAAGTGCTCCCTGTGCTGTGTATGAACCCCAGATGTATGGTTTCTTTTCTGTATTAAAGTATAAATTATATGTGACTTGTTTGGCTCCTTTAAAATTTGTTTTAAATGTGGAGTAGAAGAAGGCAGGGGATAGAAAGCTACAAGGTTTCATTTCCTTGCTTCATAAAGTAAGTGCGGGTTGTGATTCCAAAGTCTTAGCAGTAGTTTGGCATCAAACAGAGCCTGGTTTGGCAGGGAAGTGTTCCCACCATTTGTGCTGAGAGGATCTCAAAGTTCACTTCATCCCTACACCTCATTGCAGTGATGTTCTAAAGGCAGCACAAACACTCCCTGCCCCACAAACTGCAGCGTCTCTAACAAGCCCCAGTGGTTTTGGTCAGTGCTGTGAAAAGTGCTCTCCACTCCTACCTACTTGTCTTCAGAAGAAAACACCTTTGGAGCTGGTCTGGCTTTGATTTCCCCTCTTTAGCCTTGGATGTACTTCCAGGTTTCTCTTGATGAAGCCTGGGACAGGGCACTAAGAGTTTGAACAAGGTGGGATTTGTGTGAAGATTTCACAGCATCTTCCACTATCTGGAGGAGCTACAAGAAAAGTGGAGAAGGACTCTTCACCAGGACCTGGGCAAGGGGGAATGGCTTCCCACTGCTAGAGGGCAGGGATGGATGGGATATTGGAAAGGAATTGTTCCCTGGGAGGGTGGGGAGGCCCTGGCACAGGGTGCCCAGAGAAGCTGTGGCTGCCCCTGGATCCCTGGAAGTGCCCAAGGCCAGGTTGGACGGGGCTTGGAGCACCCTGGGATAGTGAAGGTGTCCCTGCCCATGGCAGGGGTGGACCTGGATGAGCTTTAAAGTCCATTCCAACCCAAACCATTCCAGGATTCTCTGATTCCTGTTTGTAAAGCACAACATACCAACAACAGTGTGTTTACTAAGAGGATTTTATTTACACAACACAATGAGATCGCTCCATAAAAAGTTGACTACACCTGCCAAATTTTACAGTGCAATTTTGTAACAGCTTTTAAATATTTACAGAACACTTTTTCAACTTAGAGGTTAAGGCAGAGTCAGGGCACAGTGATAAGAAACACTTAGTGCAGCTTTGTGCTAGGCATGATACAGAGATGAACTGGCAGCATAAGATGTTCAGATCCATTGGAAATTCAGATTGGAATTACTTCTAGAAATCCAGCAACTGCAGTTTAAAAAAAAAAAAAGAGGTAAAAGATACTAACAACCTCAAAACATAAGAAAAATGTAAAAATGTTTGGCTACCATGGGAGATGTAACAGGCATACAAAATCCTTACTGTTAGCAGTGAAGTATGGATCCTGGGAAGGAGACACTGTAGGAGAAACTTTTTTCCCTAATGTTGGTGAAAAACTGGAACAGGAAGCAGGCTTACAATGCACCTGGGACACAGAACCTCCCTCTGCAAGGTGTGTCCAGCAGGGCTGGATTCAAAGATGTCCAACTTCTGCTGGAAGACAACAGGAATGAGGTACCCAACTGCTCCTCGTGCCTTTGAAAACTTCACCTTGAACTCCAGTGACACACCTGAGGGGTCCCACTTCAAACACAGCACTAAAAATGCACAATACACAGTACTAGAGAGTTGGTTTTTCACAGCAACTTATCACAACTTAAAATTGTTTAGCTTCTTCATCTTTGGTATTTATAAATAAAAATGCTGGTCCCTTTCAGTAAAGGGCTAAGAATGCAGCTATTATCTCAAAATTATTTGTTCCTAATCCACAGCAGCTTTAAAGGATTTTGATTTTTGTTTTTATTTTAAGGCAGTAACTAAGCTGTTAGGAATTGAAAAAAAAAATGGTCTTCTATTAATTCCAATGGTTTATAAGGCAACATTTTCAAATGGCTGGAAGAAACTGCAGGATAAGGATGGAACAGTTTGAGAAGTTGGTATCAGTCCTTCATGCAAAGTTAAAAGGGAGCAGAAGGTGATCTAGGGATGAGTTGATAAAAGCCTGATCCTATAAGTCATTCCTTCCATTAGCCCTTATTCATCCGAGTGAGCCCTTCTGACTACAGAGATCCTGGGACTTGTAATTAAGGCTAGTTTTGCATTTCAGCTTGGTAGGATCCAACTGCTGTCTAAACTGCTTATGGCAAGTCATAAACTCGTAGGACATGTACAAAAAGCACGGGGTGGTGAGGGGAGGACCCTGACGAGTTCTGTACAGTACTGGCACTCCCCCGTCAGTCCTTCGGGATGGCACTCGAGTCAAGAGACATCTAGGTAAACATTCCCTAAAAGCACCTATGTAAAAAAAAAAAGTTCCACTACAAATCCATTTTGTTTCATTTTCTAATCAAGAAAGTCAGGACTAAACAGACCTGGAAGCCTTTTTTTTCCTGTGAGACATCGCTGGAGCTTGGTCTTGGCTGTACTCCGGAGTTAGTGTTCAGCACCAAGAGAAGTTTGCAGGAATCCAAGACAATTTGAATTGAGACACGCTTTTAGAAACCTCATCGAATTATATTTTTAATATCTGATTGTAAATTCCAGACTGGAACCTGCCAGGCCCAAGGGTTGATGCCACCTGCCCCTGGAAGTGCAGAGTTAACTACAAACGGGCACAAAGTGGAACTCGTGGTTAGAAAAAGGAATTGAGAAAAGCTCAGCTGAGGCAGAATCCTCCATCCCAAAATGCTGTGGTGTTCTGAGAGAGGCTTAGGCAAGGAAAGGCACTTTGGGGCTCTCCTGGAGAGACCCTGATCAGAACTGAATGTACTCTTATAAATTAGAGTAGGCAACAATCAACGAGTGGACACGGTGGGTTCCACTGCCCCAAAAGTGACCCCATGAGGCATCATCCGTGGAAGACTCCGGGTACAGACAGTACAGCCAGGACAGCAAGAGCAGCTCTGGGAGGGAACACCAGGCAGGTCTCCATCAGCAACGTTCTGATCCTGTTCTGCTCAAAACCAACAGCAAAAAGGCCACAGAAGATGGGGTTTTGCCTTTAAACCACTGAAGATGCAGCAGAGCTCAGAGGTGGCTAAGAAACAGCAGCAGCCGGCCTGGGGAGCCTCGGGGCTGGCCCAGCTGTGCACAATTTGCCCACCAAGGATCAGGTTCCTGGAACTGCCCTCCCTCTGCTCTAATTCCAGACCCACTTGTGTGACCAGCTGTAGTTTATCTGCGTTGTTTATGGATCCATCCTGACATACAGTAAACCAAAAACTCGGCGCTCAGTGGAGGAAATGGCCCATTTCTCCTCTATTTAGGAAAGAAAATGTGTTGCAGAATTTTTTAATTTAGAAAAAATATTAAATGGCTTGAGGGTCACTTAGTACCAAAAGTAAAGTGCACCAGAACTGGAGGCCACAGCGACAGAGCTGAGAAATGCTATTGAAGAGGCTTCCAAGGAGCATTATAAAAACAGCACTACAAAGTAAGGTTAAGGCAATCCGAGTTGTGTCCTTCTGCTAGACAGTTTCCTGGAGAGTTGTCTGTCTCAGGCTTCAATTATTGCTTTGTTTCCTCTGTCCTGGAGTCCTCAGCTACTGGGCAAACAGTGCTGGCAGAATTGGCAGAGTGAGTTTGTCACTTAACGCAGGACTGGACGCAGTCCTGTAGAATCCCATGCTTTGCAATGCCAAAGGGGAAGTTTGTTCTCATCTCCCGATGGACTGGACAGTCTGGCAAAGAATATAAAAAAAACTCTTGCTCCTGAAGCAGCAAAAGGTGCTGGCAGCAGAGACGATGCAAACATGGAATTTTTCAATGGCGCAGGAAAAAAAATCCTTAATAACAACCAGGTGTGTAACAAAACAGGGTCCTGAAGTCTTCAAGAGTTGATAGCCCTCAAGTTTTCTTTAAAAAAAAGAACAAGTTCTTTTATGGGTATAAACCCAAAGTACAGCAACAGAATTCCACGGCTCAGAAGTCCCAGGTAAAGCTGTGTTACTTCCCTCCCTTCATATAGGATGGAATTGCTCCTCGGGCCGTCAGGCCCTCGAAACGCTTGTAGGTGTAATTGATAAAAACCCAGTCTTTGTTCTTGTAGTCAGTCTCTGGGTGGTTGCTTGTTGCCACTGGGAAGACACAGAAGAAACAGAATTATCCTTTGGAAATGCAGTTTGTTTTCATACAAAACACTGCACGTGGAATAAGGCAGAATGTTTCTAAAGGAAAAAATATCATAAACACAGGATGCAGCTTCGTGCTTCAACCCCAGGAGAAAACTGCTGGGACACAGGACTTGGCACAAGCATTTTAAGCTAAAAGAGGACAGATTCAGACCACACAGAAAGAACTTTTTTACAATGTGGGCTGTGAAACACTGGCACAGGGTGCCCAGAGAGGTGGTGGATGTCCCAATCCCTGGAAGTGTTCCTGGCCAGGTTGGACAGGCTTTGGAGCAACCTGGGATAGTGGAAGGGGGTGGGATCGGATGAGCTTTAAAGTCCCTTCCAACCCAAACCAGTCTGGGATTCTGTTTTTAAACTCATGGAGCAAATGTGTGACTGTGCTGTGATCCTTTAGAGATTCACACCAAAACATCCCCTTCAGCTCCACCCTTCCCTACCCCTGCTCCAAGTGCCAGCAGGAACTGGCCCCAAGGGGAACTTGCAGCATTGGGCTCCTAGGCCCTGCTGAGATTTGAACTTTCTGGAAGCTCCACTGCCTCTGAGAGCTGCCCTTTCTCAGACAACTCCCACATCATTTACAAGCCTGCATCTCCTGGAACCCAAATTCCAGCCTGCACCCCCTGCACCACAGGGCTTCCAAGCTATTTGGGTCATGATTAAAAAAAAAAAAATCAGCATCTAGTAAGATCTGACTAACAGGAAAGATTATTCTACAGGAGAAGAGGAAGGTTTACACAGAGAATCAAACAATCATTTACCTGTTGGTTTAAGGATATCAGATTCTGGAAATTCATCAAAGTTTGAGGTATCATCAATGCTTTTAATTTCTATTGAAATCGCAGCAGGTCTCTCTCTGCCAAGAAGAGCAGATGGAGCATTGAGATTTCAAAGGCAGACAAAGCAGGATTCAGTCACCTTCCATTTCTTAACAGAATCAAGACTGAAGGTACCTAAACCTCAGCAAGCTTCAGGTAGAGAACAAAAGGCTCTCACCCACAGCTGGATATGATAAATTCCAGTCAGCTGCTCCCTGCTGCAGACCAGGGCTGGCCTGAGCAGTCCCTAGAGAAGAGCAGTTGCTTTTCTGCAAAGCTTCTTACCTGATGTGCTCCCAATCAACCCCTTCAAAGAATGGGTTACTCTTTATTTCCTCCACACCAGATGCACCAATTCTGTGCTCCCATTCACAGCAAAATCTGGGATGGAAGGAAGAATGAAAATGAAGGGAGAATGAAAACGAAAGCATTCCATCCAGAAATGGAACAGCTTTCTGAACTGATACTGCTACAGTTTCTTATGGAGCAGACTAAGAACTCCCACAGCAAAACCAACACACAAAGTTATGTTTAGGAATGTCGTGTCCAGTGGCACAGTTAAGATGTGCTGTTCCTTCACAACAGAATAACGTGACCTTTCTATTTCAGGACCAGAGGAGAGCAGGAGAACACATAAAGCCTAAAAAGCCAGACATTTGTATTTCTGTCCTGAGAATAGAAAATGAAGTACAAATGAGTCAGCGAGCACTGGGATACATTTGTATGCTCCAGTGCATACAAAGGCAAAACCATTGCTGTTGTAAGAAGTCAGCTCTGTCAAAAGGATTGGACTTGCTTCCATGAGAAGCTTGCAGGCAAAATAAGGGGCAGAAACATTTTGCCAGAGTAGTAGCACTTCCATGGGAGCTCCTTTTTAGCACAATTTAGTCAGAGAACCACTAAATGGCCTGAGAGACGAAAGTATTTGACAAGGGAGTTCAGCATTTGATGCATGTGTGTAACAGTTTGTAGCATCAGGGTTTTTCCATGTGAAACAAGCCATGAGAGGCACAGAATACAGAGACAAGACAAGGAAATTAGTGCTGTATTAACTGGCAAACCATGGAGCTGGCACCTTAAAATAAGATCCTTTGCTTTATCAGAGATTGGAACTTCCGGAGGAAATGTCAGGGTCTCCTTCCAGTTCATCACCTTCTTATATGTCTCTTGAGGGGTCTCGGAACAGAACGGTGGATAACCTGAAAAGACACAAAAATATAATCTTGGGTCAAGCAAAAATAATTCCTGAAGTCAGAACACACCTGACAGACCAGGCAAGGAGTGCATGCTCTGAGAACCTGACCCCAAGCACAGAAATAGGCTGCCCAGAGCAGCTGTGGCTGCCCCAGCCCTGGAACTGTCCAAGGCCAGGTTGGATGAGACATGGAGCAACCTTGGATAGTGGGAGGTGTCCCTGCCCATGGCAGGGGTGGGACTGGATGAGCTTTAAGGTCCCTTCCAACCCAAAGCAGTCTGGGATTCTGGGATTCTATGAACACAGCTGATGTCCTGCACCATTCCCTCCTACAGCCCTGCCCTGCCCGTCCCTTACCGATCAACATCTCGTACATGATGACCCCCAGGGACCACCAGTCACACAGCTTGTTGTATCCAGTCTGCATGAAAACTTCAGGAGCAATGTAATCTGGAGTTCCCACCGTAGAAAAAGCCTGGAACAAACACCATCAGTTATGCATCTGTAGGGAAAACTGCCTGCCATGGAAATGGGAACTTACACAACAGTGGTTATTTTGAGGAAGACACCAGATTGTCTCTGAGATCCTTCAGCAAAGGTGTTTAAAGCCTTTCTTCCAAGATACGTAGAGACAAAATCAACATCTTCATGTGAAGGAATCTTAAAATAGCATCAGGAAAATGGGGAAGGTATCACTGTGCATATACACCTTGGAATGGGTCAGCAGCCCTTTGCTAGATTGGAAGTGGCCAGAACTGATAGTTTTGGCTGGGAGACTTCAGATATCCATGTAAGTAATTATGGCAGTGCCATCTCTAGCACATATGTCAGCAGCTGTTCAGCAGATGGATGAAGGACAAACTAGAGTCATTCCTCTTCTTTTTAAAAATTGCCCGAATCTTTTCCTTTCAGGATTGTCCAGAACTCTGAGATGCATTAAAAATTTCCATGTAAATCCATGTTCCATTTGGATGCAACACCTCAGCAGGAACATTTCCAAGCAGGTGGAACCTACTTACCAACTGCCGGCGGTTCCTCTTCCAAGTCTCTGCTTTCCTTTTGGAATTCATGTTCTGGAAAGCTGAAGGAGATTCAATAGCTGGGACTGCATCCTACTGGTCACCCAAGATATTTTTACCCCCAAACCATTTCACTAAAGATCTCATTTAAGATGTGTGTCAATACCCCAAACCTAAACCTCCCAACTTCCAAACCTATGAAATATGGGCAATATCTAATCAAGCCTTTCATTAGCAAACCACGCTTTCAGGGTTTATGTAACTCCATGATCCAAGTTATTCCCCTCGAGAATAATCCTGGATACTCAGAGACTCTGCTGGTTTATTAATTTCAGTAACACCTGAGACCCAGCCAGCAGCTCCCAACTCACTGAGTTCTCACTTTATTACACATGCAAAGGGCTACAGCAGAGTCTGTTTCGGAGACAAACTTCTGGAAATGAAAATGAGTTTGAAGTAACTGAAATTATTTTTATTTTACAGAAAATGAAAATCCACCTCAAGATGTAAAAGTTCATTATTAGACTCCCCACTGCAGCCACACCCTCACACTGAAAGCAGTTGTGTCAGGCACCAAGAGCAACCACCCAGATACCCTTTGGAGCCAAAGAACTTACTGAAGTCACTGGGAAGACTGTGATTCAAGTTCCTGTAAAATTCTGTCCTGTGGGCTTTCTTCAGTCCAGTACACAGACCAAAATCTGAGAGTTTCACGTGGCCCTAGAAATAAACAAAAAAAACAAAATCCAAAACCAGTATAAGACATTATCATAGTAAATCACAGCATCAGCAAGGCTGGAAGAGAACCCAACACCACCACCAGCACCTCTAAATGATGTCCCCAGGGGCCACATCCAGATGTCTCTTGAACACTTCCACAGACTGTGACTCCACCACCTCCCTGGGCAACTTATTCCAATGCCTGACAACCCCTGCATGAAAAAAAAATCCAGTATCTAATCTGAACCTCCCCAGCACAACTTAAGGCCAATTCCTCTCTTTCTTTCACTTGAGACATGGCAGAAGAGCCTGATCCCCACCTGGCTGCACCTTCCTGTCAGGGAGAGCCAGAAGGTCCCCTCAGAGCCTCCTTTTCTCCAGGCTAAGCTCGCCCAGGTCTCTCAGCTGCTCCTGGTGCTCCAGACCCTTCCCCTTCTCTGGACATGCTCCAGCCCCTCAGTGTCCTTTGCCTTCCTTGTTTAACCTAGCACTGGATGTGTACAGGGAATGAAGCCATCAGTGCTTCCATTGCTACTCCACAGAGAAAGCCCAGAGACCATTTACTTCAGGAAAGCTCTGCTCTGCAAGTTCCCAACCACTTCACGGTGAAAGGAAACATCTCCAGAGGCAGCTGCAGTCCCTGGGTTCTGTATTGGTCCCAAGAGATAAAAAACACCCTCAATTCAGTGACTGCATCTGTCCTGGTGCATAATGTGACCACACTGACTGTGTGCAATTTTTAGCAGTATATATATAATATATATAATATGCATCCTTTTCAAAGTTCTAAATGTATTCATGTCTAGATGTAAACATCCTGAACTGGACACACTGCTTGGAGAAGCTGTGGCTGCCCCAGCCCTGGAAGTGTTCCAGGCCAGGCTGGACAGGGCTTGGAGCACCCTGGGATAGCAGAAGGTGTCCCTGCCCATGGCAGGGGTGGAACTGGATGAGCTTTAAGGTCCCTTCCAACCCAAACCATTCTGGGATTCTGCTTTAATTCCAACAGTGCATTACATGGTAATGGGAAAGTCATTATTTACTGCTGGCAAACTCTCTCCAAGCAAGCTTGGAGTGAGCAATAGGAGGATACTGAAACAATCAGGCTTTCTGCAAAGTGCCTGCAATAACCAGGCAGCCTGGCCAGCCCTCAGGAACACACCCTGATCCTGAGGGAGATTCTCCATCCTCAGCCTGGCTACTGGAACAGCCACGTCCTTCACGTTTGGTACGACCAGAGCTGGCAAGTGGGAGTGTAACAGATGTGAGAGCAAAGGGAAACAGCTTTGCCTAAGAGGGAACTGAAACCACGTGCTTTCAACTGCATCTGAAATAGCCAAAAATAGTTTAAACAGCTGTCAGAAGAGCTCAGGGTCTGAGTGGAGCTGGGGTCTTTCCTGGTTTTTGGGGATTTTCCCCGGCAATTTGGCAGAGATGCCCTCAAAAGCTGGAAGGAACAGGGCTAAATAAAGAAGCATCATCTTCCACAACTGTCAGCACCACTTCAGGTCAATATGAACAATCCCAAGGCCTATTTGCTCCTCCCCAGCCAGTGGCCAGTCCATACCTTGCTATCCAGGAGGAGGTTGTCCGGTTTGATGTCCCGATGGATGAATCCCAGCTGATGGATGGAGTCGATGGCGAGCACGGTCTCGGCGATGTAGAACTGTGTCTCCTCTTCTGTCAGAGTGTCCTTCTTCATCAACAGTGTCATCATGTCACCTGGAAACCCCCCAGAGGTGAGCACACGGGCTCCACTCTCACTGATTTTGAAGACATTTATAGAAAAAAGCTATTTCTGCTGCGTTCAGCTAAAACCAGCAGGTTAGAGGTTGCCAAAGCTGGATATGCTGTGACTCTGTAAACAGCCAGGGCACAGCAAGGGTAGGAACTAGAAGAATATTAAAGCCAAGTTTAAATACCTGCAGCTCAAGAACCCAAACAGGAAACCTTGAGCCTGCCCAAACACCTCAGTACCCCAAAAGCAGAAGTGTCATTCCCTCACAGCTGTACAGTACAAACACCACTGCAGGGCACCCACGTGCACTCCAGTCCCAGGCTGCATTTGTAATGAAGAAATTAGCAATCCCCAAACAAAAGGAGAGCAGCCCTTGCATTCCAGAGTTACCTCCAGGCAGGAACTCCATGATCAGGTAGAGGTTTAGCTTGTCCTGGAAACTATAGAACATCTTCACAACCCACAAGCTGTCTGCCTCCACCAGGATGTCCCGCTCCGCTCGGATGTGGCCAACCTGGACAGACACAGTGCACTGGATTAGTTTTATTAGATGCATTTATTTCACAAGCAATTCACCTGTTATTCTGAACAGCATCAAATGTTGAGGAGACAACAGTCAAACTTCTGCACAAAGGCAGAAACACTATCAGAACTTCAACATATGGCTGATGATATACATATATTTTATACCTACTATATATACACCTATATATTATATAAATCCTATATACAAAAATCTCAATTCTTTACAAATGTACCTAATCATTAGAGCTCTTTATGAAAACACAAGAGCTTCATCCCAGTGCTGAACAAGTGACTGTCCCAGATCATTATATATCCAGAAATACCAGCAAAGGAAAGCCTTAAAAATGTTAAATGCTGCTACTTTATGTCTCTGAGTCTGAATTCCAGCAGCTGTATCTCTCTGATATTTATATCTGATCCTGTAAGTCATAAATGCAGTAAAACAGTGGCCTTGAAGTCTGCACTGAATCATTTGCACAGGACTTTGCGTTGAAAGACTCCACTAGAAAGCAAGTCCTTGTGAATTTAGAGATTTTTCTGACTTATTTCCTCTACAAGAACGGAAGTAAAAAAACCCCAGAATTTTTAGCTACTAAACCTAAAGCACAGATGCCTGTTCCTCCTCTGCACACACCACAGTGACCTCCCAGAGTGATCCACGGTACAATTCCTGCTCGGGGTGTTCCTCACCTGCTCCTTCTCAAGCATGTCAGCTTTGCGTAGGATTTTCATGGCATAAACGTGCCCCGTGTCCTTCTTCTGCACCAGTCGCACCTGGGGGCACACAAAGATCGCATCACATCCAGCATTCCCAGCACAACTCTTGACAAAGTTGGGTATCAAGGCCTTGGATCCCATTTCATGAAATTGTATCAGTGCACAGTGATGGCAAAAAGTCCTGTTAATTCTAAGAGCTGCAGTTATGTTAACAGAGAGGACACTGAGCGATTCACACCTAAAGCAGCTGCTCCAAAGCCCCTTCTCTGACGGCCACCAGAAGAGACTTTGCAAGGGCCCTCCACCTCTCCCTAAGTCCAGCCTCAGAAGTTCACCTTTAAAACCCACTGCAAACCTGTATTTAGCTGCCCATCAGGTCCTTTTGAACATCATTCAGTTTCCTTTAAAGCACAGGATGTCTTAAAGCAGCATTTATTAGGCAAAAACCAGCTGCACGTGATTGTTCAGCTAAAATCAATCTGTGGTTGTTACATTTACCTTTTGCTTGTATAAACTAAGCCAGTCTTTACCAAACACCAGAGCCAGTTAAAAACACATGTAGTCACTTTTTTCTGGACTCACCTCTCCAAATGCTCCTCTGCCTATTACTTTTAGAGACTCAAAGTCCTCCAGTCCAAGCCTGGTTCTCTTCAGGCGAAGGAACTCCGTTTCCTTCTGCGCATGTGCCGACCTCCTGATTCTTTTCTAGAGTTTAAGAGACCCCAGTGAGAATTCTGCAGGTGGGTTCCATAGAGACCACAGCAATTCCAAGGAAAGATCCCAGATCTCCATTTAGAAAAGAAAGTTTCTTGTATTTAAACATTAAGATAGTTTTTCCATATTCATTACCTCTTCATCTTTTAGGCCTTCTTCTTCCATCATTTGTTCTAGTTTCTTTTGTCTAGAGCAGAGATAAATTAGAAAAATAAAGGTTGAATCATTAATCTTGCTTTTTAAATCAAATTAGAAGAAAAACCAGGTTGAATCATTAACGTTGTTTCTTCACAAGGTGCACATATCCACAGCCTCTGGTCTGTGCCAGCCAGTTACAAGTGTAAAGATGTACAGGAGAGACTCAGGAAATGAATTTTGAAGAATCTACTACCCAGTTTTATAATTCCAACTTTGTCCTCTCTGGTTTTAATAAACTAATCCTGCCTTGAGTTTCACAAGTTATTCAAGTGTACATTTCTGCTGTACACAAGTTGAGGAGATCTGGGTTCTGTTCTTGTCTCTCTCTGACAGCTGGGCAAGTCACTTCAGGCCAGAGCCACAATAAACATTTAAACACCAAAATTTCACTTATTCCAGGAGGAATTGGTATTCAAACACATTTAAAATTTCTCTGCATCTCAAACTAATCACAGGCAAGATGAGAAAAGTTACTTTAGATTTCCTAATCCCTGAGATACTCAAAATATTTGGGAAGAGGAAACTTGTCTGTACATGTTCTCCCCCTTAAAGAATCAGAAATATTTACAGCCTTAGTACAAAAGGATTATCTGGGAGAAAAGAAAGGAGGAAGCAAGACTTCAGAAGGGGAATGACTTCAGGGGACACTTGTAATGATTATCCTCTGGGAGCTTTTTCCCAGTGCCAGTCGTATTAACAGCTGGCTGAGCTGGGACTGGTGGTTTGGGACATTACAAATGTGCCAAAAAATTCCTTCTCTTTCTGCAAGTCATTCTTCACAAAATCCTCTTCCTGTCTCCTGGGGCTCTCTGCAGCTGCTGCCCCGTGATAATATTTGGGGTTATCATTTCCAGAATTGGGCACATTGAAATTGCTTTGCCCTTGCTCAAGTACCAGTGAGCCCTGCCCAGTCACCCAATCCACACTCAAACCAGCAACTCCAGCAGCAAAAGTCTGTGCAATACACAGAATTAAATGGCTCAGCAGGACTGAGTGATGCCAAAGCCATGCTGAAATTCCCCCAAATATCCCTAATAGGCTCAATCTGCACTTCAGGGTACAGTGTCAACACCATTAAACTCCAAATTACACACCCACAGACATCTGTTGTTACAAAAAACATGTAACTCATAAAGTCCAGTCTGTTTGTTCAGACAAAGTCTTGATCCTAAATAGAAAGAAACCATTGGGATTTGGGGAGTACACAACAGTGCTCATAATAACTAAATAAATTTTAAAGGCAAGAGCTGTGTGAAGAGAAAGAAAGGAATTAAATCAGTGATATTTTCTGCCTGAATTGGACCTCAATCTCTCTTTACTCATTTAAAGCTTTGAAGAAAATATCTTTGCAAGTTAATATTTATTTCTAAATTGCTTCCTCATTTCTGCAGCTCTTGTAGTGAGCAGGCAGTGGGAAGCTCCTCGGGGAGCTCGTTACGGCTTTGGCAGCAAAGCCAAACCAACACTGAACTGTTTTCCAAATTCTGGTTACAGACTCCACAGCAAGCTGGGAGAACAGCACAAGTCCCAGTGCTACAGCTTGAGGGTATTCAGCAAATTAGAGGGTTCCAGCCAAAGGAAAGTCACCCAGCTGAGTCCAGTCCATTGCTGTATTGGACTGGGGAACTTAAAGAGGTGCCCCAGGTTCAGGTCGGTCACAGGCAGCCCTGAGTGACTCCTCACAACACCCCCTCCTTCCATTGTCTTCCTGTAGGTCCTGCACGTGGATCAGGGCAATCCCAGCACAAACACAGACAACGGATTGGGAGAAGCCCTGGGAGAAGGACTTGGGGGTGCTGGTGAGGCAGAGCTGGACATGCCCCAGTCCAGAACCCACTGAGCCCTGGGCTGAGCCCCAGCGTGGGCAGCAGGAAAGGGAGGATTCTGCCCCTGTGCCCCGCTCAGGTGAGACCCCACCTGCAGAGCTGCCCCAGCCCTGGGGCCCAGCACAGGAAGGACGTGGAGCTGCTGGAGAGAGTCCAGAGGAGGCCACAGAGATGCTCCCAGGGCTGGAGCCCCTCTGCTCTGGAGCCAGGCTGGGAGAGCTGGGGGTGCTCACCTGGAGAAGGGAAGGCTCCAGGGAGAGCTCAGAGCCCCTTCCAGGGCCTAAAGGGGCTCCAGGAGAGCTGGAGAGGGATTTGGGACAAGGGATGGAGGGACAGGACACAGGGAATGGGTTCCCACTGCCAGAGGGCAGGAATGGATGGGATATTGGGAAGGAATTGTTCCCTGGGAAGGTGGGGAGGCCCTGGCACAGGGTGCCCAGAGCAGCTGTGGCTGCCCCTGGATCCCTGGAAGTGTCCAAGGCCAGGTTGGACAGGGCTTGGAGCAACCTGGGATAGTGGAAGGTGTCCCTGCCCATGGCAGGGGTGGAACTGGATGAGCTTTAAGGTCCTTTCCAACACAAACCATTCTGAGATTTTATTATTTTTGCTTTGGCTCAAGAAAACTAAATCCATTCAATATAAATTTTGGCTCTTGTCCAGTATGGAAGGGAAGCAAGAAGGATTTTTACCTCATCTCTCGCTCCTCGTGCTGGGCAATGAGGTTGCTGTAGAAGTTTTCCAACGTCACCTTTGTCATTGTGACTCTCTCCTTGGTGTGGTTACTCATGGACGAGCACGGCGTGGGGCCTGTCATGGCCATGGCTGGTAGGAAAGGACAAGGGAGGAACATCAAACATTATAAATTACAAATAATCTTCAAACAAGAGCCCAAACCCATTAAGTGATGCTGAATCACAGAGTTCAGATTTTAACAACAAATATCATTAGTCTTAACTAAGTAGGGAAAAGTCTTACAAAATAAAAGGTGCAAGTCAAACTTCCTGTTTTGAACATTTTTGATCTGAAAATTAGAGGGAAGGAAACTTAAGAAACATGATGCCTCAAAAACCACAATTTCAGCCAGTACTGCAAATGTTTATTGCTCCCAACACATTCTATCTTTAATGAATGTTCAAAATTCAGGAATATCACACTGAAAAATCTAATCCATGAGTTATTTTTCCTGTAACCCCTGCAGAAGTAATTCCACCAGTTGCCTACTGGCTCTTCTGCTGTAAAATTTATCTAAATCCTGACAGTCATCCCAATAAGAGAGCAGCTAAGGAAGGAGCAAAATGGGCATTTAGTTGCCCTTAAGCACTTTTACTAGATGTTTTCACACAGCAATTTGGTCAAATCCAGAGGATCACTGCCTTTGAGCAAGATGTAGTTTAAAAAATAGCCAAAACCCCAAACCCTAGTGTAAGTATCTGACACATTTGTTTCCAAGGAAGGTATTTGTATTCTAATATCCTTTCTATTTCTGAGAATGCAGTATGTAAATATTGGAGTGTGGCACCCCCAACCAGTAGCAGTTTCAGTATATTTGACACCCCAGCTCTATTTCCTGATATGCATTAAAAAACCAAAGATTTCAAATCTACAACTACGCCTTACCCTGCTTCTCCTGGGCACCACGTAACTCGCAGTAAGGTAACAGTTTTGCAACTATTACTAGAAATTGCAGACAAAACAGGTGAGACACTTCCCATTTTTACAACCCTGGGCGCTGCCAACACACTCGAATGACTCTTTCTGTTCACTTTTTGCAGATCTTTACGAGGCGTCACCACTGGGCCCTGCAAACCACGTCCTTCCCAGACAGCAGCTACGTGTGCACTGCCTTTAGAGACTCCTCGTGGGACAGGAGCTGGTGAGGATCTGCAGCTGGCTGACTTTTGAGATGGAATTATGTCTTTATGTGAGGTGGAATCGTGGCTTTATGATAGCAGCTCAGAGTGACACACACGAGTGGGGGGTCACACTCTGTAAGTACCCCTGGATATGGGGTTACACCCCCAGAAATGGGGAGGTGCACACCCGGAGATGGAGGGGTTGCTCCCTGCGGCTGTGAGCGGGAGGTGTAAAAGCCATGGGCGGTTCTCACTTCCTAGAGATTAACCAGGAAAATTATCTGACAGAAGGGGGTACGGGGAAAAAAGGGAAGGGGAAGAAAAGGGAAAGTATCGGTGCCAAACCACCTGTTGGTGCTGAGGGCCCCTTCCACGGGGATGGGCGCTCAGGTCGCACCGATCACCCCCGGGGGCCGCGGGACGGAGCGGGGCTGGACGCCCCCGCACCGGGGCTCGACCGAGGAGGTGACACCGGCGTGGCACTGGGGTGGCGGCCCCGCGGCCCGACCGGCGGAGGGGCCCGGCAGCATCCCCAGGAGCGGACAAAGGGGGCCCGAGCCACCAACAGAGGGGGAGCAGGGGACCCC
>VZTH01006993.1:0-29103 GCA_013397815.1 Aleadryas rufinucha | reverse complement strand
GGGGGGGACCCAGCCGTGGGGGCGGCGGGTGCACCCCCGCACTTGGCATCAGATCAGCCCTTGCTCTCCCCTGGGTCCGGTCAGAGGCCCCAGCGCTGCGAGCCCTGGGTGCCGGCCTGCCCGCGGTGCTTTTGGGGTGCTCCTGGGGTAATTCCTCCCGGCCTGGGAAGCCCTGTCCTGCTGCCTTCCCGACTTCCCTCCTTCCCACAGTAGTGCTGTGAGCTGCAGCCTCCCAGCACACAGCCTGGGCTCCCCGTCGAGGGGAGGTTGGTTTTTCCCATCCCCACAGAGGTGATACACATCACCCAGTGCCCGCAGGAGCCAGGCATACACAGGGACAGGGGCCACCAAGCCACCAGCAGTCACCTCTGCCTCCCAGGAATCGAGGAAACAACCCCTCAGTCCCAGAGGAAACTGCATGTACAAGGACAGAGAGGCTGATCCACGGTGTGCTGGGCAGGACACGACCATTTCCCAGAGGTTTGAGCTGTCACAGTCAGGTGCCCGGGGTTCCATCCTCTGACTCTGATGAGGAAGAGCTCCCACATCCCAGCTCAGCAAACTCACTGTACAGCTTGGGCTGTACAACACCTTTTCATCTCGCCCCTCCTGCCTCTTTGGGAATATCTGAAACCATCGGTTTGTGTGGTTTGACTGGCCTTGGGAACCTAATAGGGAGCTGTGAGGAATAACATAACAAAAGAAGTGTGATCCCATACTCATCCCAGGTGTGTGGAGACATTGGGAACATGTCATTTTGCTTCATTTTATTTACATTTCTACCAAAAAAAAAAAAAGGCAAGTGCAATTAAGAGGGTGAAAAGGGTTTTTATTGACAACATTTTAATCACTGAGAACTGCATTCAGCACAGTTGAAGTCTATCAGCAACGGAGGAATTTCAGGATTTAAAACAGTGTAGAGTCCCTACACAATGGAAATGCTGATATATTTGTAACACACATGACAGATTTCATTTCTGAAAGACTGATTTTACAGTTAAACTGGACCTTGCTTTGCTTAGACAGAGATGGTCAGTTTGTTATCAAAGGTGAACAGCAAAATCCAGTGGTACCTCTCAGGAAACACAGGTGGCCTCATGAATCTGTTTTCCTGCTGCTGTGTGAGCTCTTGGAGAGGATTTCACTTGAGGAAAGAAAAGGAAGTGTGGGACAAAAGGCTCAAATGGGGACCCTGAAAGCTCATTTTCATCTCTTCCACCAGCAGAACAAGGTGGATGTCCAGGGCTTTGGCTGAATGGGGATCACTGCCAACTTCTACCTGGCAAAACAAAGGGAAACCTGAGGGTCCAAGATGCTTGAAACAGTCTGCAAGCTGAAGGAGCAGGAAAAACGCTTTGTAACTACAGGATGAGAAAAGTCATTACTAGAGCAGAGTGTGAAACTACTGCGGGCAGGTGTGAATGGAAGAGAACCTGTATTCAGAGGTAAAGTTCTTCAGGAGTCAAACATAAGGCTGTGAATGAGCCTGTGAATATGCAGATTAATGACCCAAACTTCCTGCTACGTGTGAGCTCCAGGAGCTCCAACAGGCTGCAGCATCCCTAAAGCTATCCAGGACAGACGGGGGGGGCCCTGGCGAGGGAAGAGGGGGACCCATCTCACAGTCGCAGTGCTCAGATGGGAGAGGACCTGCTCTGTGTGCGGGTCTCTGTGAACACCTGGAGGAGTGAATGCAGTTAAGGATTTTCATTTTGCTGCTCACCTTTGCGCTGGAGCTGTTCCCTGCAGCAGCACACGTGTAAAGCGAGGGACAGACGGCTGGGCTGACACTTGTGGGATTAGTCAAAGGGGGTCAAACAGGCGGTGTGGGTTCCAATTACCCTTTGGGATCTTCCCATCCAGCTGCTTTAACGGGAAGAAGCCCTGAGCTTCCGTCAGTTCCAGCAGCTGCTTCATCAGGCTTGAAGCCTCGTCTCTGTCGATGCTGTTGAAATCTGAGGGATCTTGGCTCTTCTGCGCATCCCACCTGGCATTCGGGAGTGGGATATCCCTGCTGCTGGCCGTGTGCACGGCCCCCAGGGCGTGGTGGAGCCACATCAGGCGCTTCAGCCCTTGGAACGCCCTCCCTTTGTCGTGCATGAGCTGGTGCTCGGTCACTGCCCTCCTGCTGCAAGGGAAGGAACGAGGAGTCAGGGACGGGAGATGCTGATTTGCATCCATCCTTCCCAAGTGCTTCTCTGCGCTCAGGAAGGAGCGCTGGAGGTGCCTCAGGCTCCAGCAGTCTGTCAGGAAGTCTAAAGATTCCTGCAGATGGGAAGCTGAAATGCTGTGTTATTCCCAAAGGTCTGCCTTGAGTCTCCTCTTTTTAAAAGAAGATGAACTGGGGAGATAGACAGAATGACTGTAGCAGACTTAAGGAGCTCTTACAGGGATTTGGTCTTTCCCAAATTTAGATTCTTTTCAGAGCTTTCAATAGCAGAATAAAGTTCCCTTTCCATCACCTCAGTGTTACAGGATCCTTGGGTTTGTTTCTTTCCTTCCAGAATTGTAACTCGGGAGTAATTTACCGGAAATCACTGATGTCCATGAAATAAAACTAAACCCCTATTTTCTTCAGATACACCAAAATTTTTGAGTCAGCTGTTGACTGAGGAGGGCAGGCTAAATCTCAGATGCAAGTATTTCAGGATTCCAGGCTGCTTAAAGAAGATCTAACTGCAGCTATAGGCTCCTACTGCAGATTTGGATCTGATTGGGAACCTAATTATGGAATTTCAGCATGTGCCATCTCCATGGCTTATGTTGAACATCCTTATGTGATTTGCTACACTGTGTTTAAAAGTGACAACTGAAATGTGGTACATGTTACACATCTAAAAATGCAATTGGTCTAATTTTATACTGCAGAGAGAGTGAGGTAAAATGGTGCTGTATCAAATAAATTGGATTTTTCTTCTACCATGCCTGGAGTAGCCAAAAGCAGTGCAGAACACAGCCCATGACATCAGAAGTGAGCAGTTTTCTAATGATGCCAATGAAGTAAAAAGGTAATATTACTTACTTTTCAATGTCTTGACACGTTGCAAAACAGGCAAAAAAAAGAATTGCCAAAAGTGTAACTGTCTGCAGAGATCTCTGGGGCAGGAACATTTTCTCTCTTCTTTAAATCAGCTCCACAGGACCAGAAGCTGATGGCGTGATCAGAAATCTTTTCCTCTGCTCTTTCTTTCACCTGACAAAATGAATTTCAGCCTTTAAGCAGGGTTGAGAGTGGAGCACTGTGCTGTGGTAAAATATCCCAGGACCTCCCACACCATCCCAGACCCATGGATTGCTAACATACACCAGGAAAAGATGGATAGGATTCACAGCATATCTCTACATTTCCTTGCTTAGAGTCCTAAATCTCCTTTCCCACTGTTGCCTCTCGATACAACATTTTGATCTCTTGTGCATTTGCAAGCACAGGAAAATATTTCAGGACTTGGAAGATACCCTCCTGATAAAAAAACTTCACAGCAATTTGACAAAAAATCAGGATTGCTGAAAATCATGAAACCCAAAAGGTATTTAAGGCTGGAACAGGACTATCAAGTTAAAAGGTGTTCATAGCCCTGGGCTTTGGGCCTTCAATAACACAACCTTTTCCATGAGCAAGACAAGTGCTGACACCCAAATATCCAGGATTGGATTAGACTGATGCTGGAATTCTTCTCTGTGAATAAGTGGATTTCTGGCTTAGGGAAGGGACAGCTAGAAGATATAATTGTGTGATGATTATTTTAGTCTAAATTATAATTTCATCCAGCTCTATATCTGCTCATGACATTGGTGCACCCATACCTACCCATCCCTTCAACCCCACCACGCCTTTATTGCCAGGTCTAGCCCTAAAATTTCTGCATGTTTGGTACTTATGACTGAATCCTCCTTTAGGATTTGCTCCAGCCTAGCCCTTTATTCATTTACCAGCAAATCCTGTATTAACTGTTACATCAAAACCTGGATGGACAACAAAACAAAGTTGCAGCATTTAAATTGTTTTGTAAGACAAATAGTAAAGACAAGTTCCTGTACAATTTTTTGAAGGAATAATTCTTTCTGTGCAGAAGAAATTTGGGATAATAA
This sequence comes from Aleadryas rufinucha, assembly GCA_013397815.1. Lineage (NCBI taxonomy): Eukaryota > Metazoa > Chordata > Aves > Passeriformes > Aleadryas > Aleadryas rufinucha. Next base: position 25,014 of record VZTH01006993.1, on the reverse strand, counting down.
AAAACTCAGCATGTCCTCAAATGACTTGTCTTTATACTAACTTGAATATTGTCAGTGGCTGGATAAAAAAGCAAATCATGCATTAATAGAACATAAATACACATCAATTCTATATTTGCTTGTAACAAGGTTGTTCTTAATAGGTCTGCCCCAGTAATTTGTGAGTAATTTTCTTGGGCAATATGTTGAAATCAAACTAGATGTGAAATAACAAGTGGATATTAGTTCTGATGAAAAACATCTGTATTAAATTCAGATACATGCACATAAATACACATAGAGATGTGTGTATGAAATGCTGAGTGATAGTTTGAGTTATGCTAATGCAGAACTGCTCAGGCACAATAGAGAAATGACACTTTGCTACTGTGATCAACAGTAAGCCATACATTCATTAAAAGCATCTCCCAGTCACAAAAGGAACATTATCCACTTACTGAGGGTGTTGTTTGGATCCTGGTGAAGTCCTGACCTGCAGAGTCTCCTGCCAGCCCCGTGGTGATGTTCCAGTGCAGTGACACTGAGTGCCCTTGACCGCCTTTTATAGCAGCCCAGAGAGCTCAGGAACAATGGGAATGGGCTCCACAGCACTCTGTGACTAAGACCTTGTGTCAGGGAAATGAGACAGCTCCAGCAATAATAAATCTTGGATTTTAAAATATTCAGTTGTGACTAAGGAAAAGATCACAGCTTTGCAGGCAGTTTCTCCTTCCTTTGCAGTCTCTGCTGTTTTGTGAGAACTTTTGATTCTAACACAGCTTTCCTGTGCCCTGAGATGACAGGCAAGGGATATCCAACTGTTCCAGGGTTGATCAGGAAAAGTGTCTCTGGTGTGGAAATAGATTTTTCTCCTTTCTTGTCCTTATGGCTCATGTGTGAGATCCTGAGTTGGGTAAGAGGAATCTAAATTAACAGTACTGGTGAGCCCTGCAATTCACAGTCAGCAAAGCCCAGTTACTCACAGAAAATCTCAGGAGCTGGTAAATAATGGAATCCCAGAATGGTTAGACTGGAAGGGACCTTAAAACCCCCCCATTCCACCCCCTGCCATGGGCAGGGACGCTTTCCACAACCTCAGCTTGCTGCAAGCCCTGTCCAACTTGGCCTTGGACACTTCCAGGGATGGGGCAGCCACAGCTTCTCTGGGCAACCTAAATAAGATCCTACTGGATTTTAGTGTTCGGTATAAATTTCATTTAAATCTGTTGTATGTATGGTAAAGAAATTTATCTGAAATCTTGGAAATGGGAGAAACTCACTAAACAATAAAAGTGCAGGTGGTAGTACAGGCAAAAAGCCAAGTTCTGATATGTTTTGAAACCCTACAAACTGACACCACACAAGGTTTGATACTCACTGTACGATCTCCAACCAGGTAATTTCAGTAGAATTTGGATACTCAGGATGTGGCTGGATCATTAGGCTGAAACTCCTTAAGAGGACCAATTCCTGCTTCTCAAAGTGAAAGACAGTGAATGTCTTTGTCATCTCTGAGGAGCAGTTCCCTGGGAAGATTGGAAAGATCATTTACTCAGTGTTTTCAGAAGCGATGGATTCCCTTCCCATAGGCACAGGGCTGTGTTCCTGATAAACCCAGGCTCAGGTGGATGCAGACACGTCCTGCAGAGCCAGGCCCTTTGCAGGGCTCCACAGCCTCGTCTGTGCTCGCAGCTTCCATGGACACCAAATTGTTTTTCATTCTGTTCCTCAAGGCAGCTCGTCTGAGCCCTGCTGTTTCTGAGACACCCAATAAACATTCCTGATTTCATTACCTGGGTCCTGATTGCTAAGGAGAGTGTCACCCATTAGAGTGCATCACCAATTAGAGCTGACATTTGTTAAATATTGGTAAATCAGGGCCCGGCTTCACATCTGAGTCTCCAGGGCAGCACTTACGCTGTGGTTACACCAAATTATCCTCTGTGGATCCCTTGGTTACATCTTCAAGGATTAATAAGTGTTGGCCAAAGTTGTGTAAAGTAACTGGGACAATTCATCCCTGAACTTTTCAAGTCTGCAGTGTACAATGGGTTTTCATCGGATGCAGTTATCAGCATCTCCACTGGAAAAACATCAATTAAGCGATCACAGGCAGAGTTGGCGACGTGGGGTCGGCACAGGGGCACTTGGAGCGTGTTCTGGTGGTCACACCACACTGCCATGGCTACGCCCTTTCACTGGCCATTTCCTTCCACCCAAGGACTCAAGAGAAGTCAAAACAACCGTGGTCATGACGTTGTGACATCTCCCGAAGGTCGGATGCCCCAGAGTTACTCTGTATCCATGAGAGATACAATATTTCTAAAGAAAACATAAAATGTGTCAATTGCACACTTAAACCGCAGCCACACGCCCAGGAGGAAATGTTCCGAGCTGTAATGGGGTCAGTGCTCATGTCGTAGTGGCAAATTGTACCGCCCACACTCCCAGGTGATATTTTTGGCTGGGATAAATTAACCTCTGTGAGAGCCCTGAGCGGTGCAGAGTGGAGCAGGAGCCCGTTCTGCGGGGGAAGTAACGAGGGATTGGGGCTGACCAGAGCTTGGTCCCCTCGGGGCCTCCCTCACGGCAATCTTGGAGCCATCAAAGGTTTTAGCCTTGGCTTCAAAGCCTTCGCTCCCTCCCTCCGGCTTTTCCTGGTCTCTGCATGGGAGGGGCTTTCGCTGTTCCCTCACCTTCAGCGGGAGTTTTGGAGCAGGAGGGTTGTGCCAATTATAGTTTCCCAGGGAGTGATTCTTTTGTTTTGCTTTCCAGTCCTTTCCTCGGGGAGCCAGGTGGGGGAGGAAGGGAATATGGCTTGCTGCAGAGCAGGGAAGAAAAAGGGAAGAGAAAGCCTGGAGGCCCAGTTGAGGGGGAAGAAGGAACTGGGGGAGGGAACAAAAAGCAAAGCAAATGTGCAAATAGCCTCGTTAGGGCACGGGGGATCCTCTGGCCTGGGATTTGAAAACTTAATTAAACAAAGACTGTGCTGCATCAAAGGGATCCTCTATCTGCAGGGAGATGGGCCGAGAGATCTGAGGAATTTTTTCCGTGTGCTGTTCTCTGTTACTCACCAGTAACAGGAGTGTGGGCTCCAGAAGGCTTCCTGCTTCCCTGACGAAAACATCAACTCTTTTTTTATTATTATTATTATTTTGGGGTTGTGTGGGTTGGTTTTTTTTCCCCGTACTGCTCTTAGCCCAACAGACCCGAATTCCTGTGAGCTGCTGTGCCGTGTGTGGAAAGCCGGGCACCGCCCTGCCGAGAGGAAACGCTCTGACCACACTGGTGGTAAATAGAGCAGCCCTGAGCTGCTGGGGAAGCAGCAGCTGCCGAAGGGGTTTGTCCTCCCTGGCCTCCTTCACTCAGACATGGGAGGAAATAACATCTCACAGCAAACCACGAAGATTTTGGCACCATCACACCTGCAGTCGAGGTGCTACAGGGGCATCACCAGCTCTCTGCCCCCGGGGAAGGAGCCAGCAGATCCATGGCTTCCATAACCATTTCAAGAGGTGAAGTTCCAGGCTTCCCCTCCCTCAGGGTGCTTTTAGCTCTTCTGTGTCACCTCCTTTTTGCTGGAGACAGTCCTGTGCCATCTGGAGAGGTGCCAGCAATCACATTTGGGAGGGGGGCAAACGGTTCCAGGAGCAGTTTGAAATCCTGGCCCCTATGCACTGTGTACTGCGTCATTCCAGAGAAAACTCCCATCTTCCAGGGAATTAAAATTAGGGTTGAACAGCAGTGACTCAGGCTCGCTGTTTTCATTTTCCATTTTCTGATTTCAAGCCAGATTTACAGGAGCTCCTGGGACTCACAGCTCTGTCTGAACATGGTAGCAAGGGTGAGTGTTTTGTCCTCCAAAACCTACCCTGAAGCCAAGCCTGGGGCTGATTCTCTTTTCTTCCCAAAACAGTCTCCAGATTGAATATTTTATGTGTGGAAAACAAATTCAGGTGAATCTGAGACAAAGCCTCAGGTCCCTTTGGCTGCTTCTGCAACACCCACTGGGCTCTCTGAGCTTATCCCAGGTTCCACTGCATTGCAGAAGTCTCCTGAGGACCTCACCTGAGTAAAAACAAAAAAAAAAAGAAGGGATGTCTCTCAGTGCCATGGGCTCTGTCTTCATAAAAAGGAACTCTCTGGGATCTGCCCCTGCAAGAGAATGACACTGTGGTGCCATTTACCACACATGAGACCCCAACAGTGGCAGAACCTTACACCTGGAAAGGTGGGGATGAAGGATGAGCAATTAAATGTCATTCAAGTCAAGAAACTTCTCACTAATTAATCCCCAAGTGCTGAGTCTTGGGGACATGCTGTGTCCTTGTGCTGGGTGCTGTGTCTTAATTTAGGTTTATGATCTATAAATTACAGTCTGTTGTTTCACTCTCCCTTTACATGAAGTCTGAGGTAGAGATAAAAGCTTTCACAGTGTAAAAATATATGTTTTAAATGTGAGGAAATAAGGGACTTGTACCCTGTAAACAGAAGAGTTTGTGGGAATAAGCTCACGCACTGTAATATAACTAAAAATCAGGCTTGTGTGAGTCTCTGTTTCTTCAGAAAATGGCTTTCACCAGGGTTGGTCTGTGGGCAGGATGTGAAAATGGGGTGAATCCACAGGAACCTCATGAGAGCAGGCTCAGATGTGCCTGTGTGCAGTTGGTTTCTGACCGAAGATGTGTCCCCTCCACCATTTCCTGTTGTGTTCGAGCAATGACGTTTCCCAGCAAAAGGCCTTTCTGTGGGCAGAATCATGCCAGTAAATAACTGGTTTTGCTGGTGTCTGGTTTTGCTTGAGGAGCAGCTCTAAGAGATCCTCTTGCAGATAGAAGTATTCTCCAGTAAATATTATCTGTTTCCTGAGGTATCCAGAGCTCTGGGAGCATTTGGACAATGCTCTCAGTCACACGGTGGGATTTTGGGGTGTCCTGTGAAGGGCCAGCAGTGGATCTTTGATGGTTCTTGTGGGTCCTTTCCAGCTCAGGATATTCTGTGGTTCTGTGATGCCTTAAATTTGGCTCACACAGCTGAGGTTTCCTCGAACTCATAATGTCTAGAATGTGTTCATTTTCCTCTGTGAGACTGAAATCTCAGAATCCATGACAGCAGTTTGACTAGAACACCTTACTCCAGGTCAGTGTGGTCTTGGATGCTGCTCTGGGGGTGTTATAAAGCATTTAACCAATGGTATTGGACACAAGTGGCATTTTGTTACTGTAAAAGCCAGCGAGTGCAATGCAGCAGGATTTTCTGAACACTCACAACCTTGGAATAAGGAGGGAAGTAATGCAGCACAAAGCAGCTCCCACATGTACACGTGTAGTGCAGCTCAGGGCTGGTGTGGGGACAGGCTTTGGCAGGACAATGGAATCGCTGACTTTGGAATGACACAAGTGCTGTGTGGCTGTGCTGGCACATCCCAGCCCCGGCTCTGGGAATTTGGATGAACACTCTGACCTCTGCCTTGTGTCCCGGTGATGGGCCATGTTTTGTTTCTGAATAATGCCAAAAGCAACCTGAAAATGGATTAATTTTGGATGACATGATTTTTGTGGACTGTGATTTGTAAAATGTGGTGACAGGCTTAACCCCAGGGAAGAAGTGCTTGAATGGAGCAGGTAACATGTCCTAGGTAGGTGCTGAGTGCTCTGTTTGCTTTGCAGGAGGTGAACTGACTTCTGGATAAATCCTTTGTTCCCAAGTCTGTCATCTGGAATTATCTTCATACATCATGTGTAACTTTGGTATAAAATTATAAATTCTGTTAAGATTACAAGGTTGTCCAAGTTGCTCTCTAACATTTGTTCTCTTTTTTTTATATATAAATATCCATTATTGCAAAACTTAAATCATGTTTGAAATGTACATTATATGATATGAGCTGGGTCTAGGAATGCTGCAAACCCCTTCGGAGAAGGGAGGTGAGTACTGGAAATCACCGTCTGAAAGAAGTCACAAAGTGAAATGGCTGAACAGCTCCAACCTTCAAATTATTTCCTTTGTTTGTGTTGCCTCAGGAAATTAGCTATCAGCTAATTTAGATTACAATGGATTAGATTTTCTTAATTTAAGGCAGGTAACTCTCAGATTACTGTACACACAATAAAGATACTTTGGAGCATCCATTACCTCAAAATCATTGTTGTGTTTCTGTCCCTTGGCCAGTTTTGACCCTTGGAGGATTTTACTGAGAAAAAGATCTTAAAAATAATGTGGGATGCTGCAAAAGATTTTGGAAAATTCCAATTAATTATATCAGCTGGTTGTTTTTCATTCCAGTTGGGCTTATGGAATTCTGGTAAACTGAGGACGCCCCATCCTCTGCACAGTTTCTGCTTGGAAAGCATAGTCAATGAGCACTAATTTGTACTCAAAATGCCTTATTGTATATTATAAGATTCAAAGTATTATTAATTATACTTGTACCAGATAAATTTGTCTTCTCTGGCCCACGGCAAAGAGATGAAGCCTGGATTAAACCCAGTCTGGCTGCGAAGGGAGGTTTTTGGGAGGTTATTGCAGCAACAGCCCTGAGTGGGTTTCTTGTATTACCTGATAACCCAAACCAGGAGGTTTGTTATGTATGGCAACCCCTTTGGAGCAAGGTAATTGTTTAATTAGAGTTTAAAACCCATGTTGTATGTACGAATGTCATGTATGAATGAGAGTTTGGCAAAGCACATCAACAGCACTGTGTATCTGTAACTAAAATTCCCCCGTTCAAATCCTCTCATTTTCTCAAGTCCAAAAAACAAAAAAAATTTAAATTCTCTCTTTTGTGCCTCAGTAAGCAAAGCTCAGACATGAAACTTACCAAAAACTCTGGCTTACAGCAGCTTGCTCAACACATTTATTTAAAGCTCATGGGGAGAAATGGCTCTGAGAGAATTAAAGCGTACATAGATGTAAACCCTACCTGGACGGACCTCACCGGGCCAGAGACACAAGGAAATAAAACTTTGTTTTTCATTTTAGCCAGAAAAGCAGCAGTTCTGGGGGCGTTACCGCTCCCTGATTGCAGGGCCCGGGCGGGGCCCGCGGGGCCGCCTCAGCGCTCCCGCCATTGCCGCCAACGTCCCACCCACCCGCGCGCGCACGGTGACACCGCCTGTCAATCAGCGCAACGGCGCCCTCTGATTCGCTGTCCCCTAGCATCACGTGGGAGGCGCTGGCCCTATATAAAGGCGGGCGGGGTAGGCGCTGGCCGCCATTTTGTCCAGTGAGGAAAAGAGGAGCTGGGGTCTTGCTGAGGGTCGAGTCGGCTGAGTTTAGCGCGGGCTCCCTTCGCGCGGCCTCCCTTTGAGCACCGGTGAGGATCTTCACCCCGGAGGGCGGGGGGGAGGCGGCAGCCGCGGTCTCGGTGTCCGGCAGGGCGGATGGAAGCGGCGGCGGCGGCAAACAAAGAGCAGCCGCCATTTTGTAACGCCGGGCCTGGGGCGGCGGCTGCCGCGGCCCTAAGCGGAACCGGGCGGGGAGACGGCGGGGAGGCCGCGGGTTGCCGGGAGGAGCCCATTCTCGGCCTGCTCCCCGCGGCGTGCGAGGCCAGGCGGGGCGGGAGGTGCCGCGGGGGCGGAGTGGCGGCGTCCCGCCCGCCACAGGCAGCGCTGCTCCCTCACGCCGCACCGAGGAGCAGCTCCGGAGCGAGTCCTCGGGCAGTGCCCGCGGGGCTCGGCCGGAGATGGCGCTGCCCCCCCTTCCGTGCGCGCATCGCCCTGATCCTAATCCCGATCCGGGAACAATGGAGCCTCCCCCGCGCAGCGCCCTCTGCAGACCCCCCCCGCGCTGAGCAGGAAGAGGGGCACAGGGACCTCCCCCTTCAAACCTGTAAACCGTAAAAGTAAACTAAGTTCCCCGAAATAGTAGATTTTAATCACAATACGGCATAATAACTCTTTCTTTGTTGGGTTTTAGCACTCTCTTCTCACCCCGCCCCCCCCTTCCACACAATGGTTCCATCAGATCGTATCACTGCTAAAGTTTCAGGGGGAAGCAGCCGCTAGAGTGACTTCCCTTGGACGTGAACAAGCACATGCGCTGTGTTAAATATATGTGAACTTCTGTTTCTTGTCCTAGCAATGCATCGCGACTCTTGTCCGCTGGACTGCAAGGTTTATGTGGGTAACCTTGGAAACAATGGCAACAAAACGGAATTAGAGCGAGCTTTTGGCTACTATGGACCACTGCGCAGTGTATGGGTGGCGAGAAATCCTCCTGGTTTTGCTTTTGTGGAATTTGAAGATCCCCGAGATGCAGCTGATGCAGTTAGAGAACTAGATGGAAGGTAAAATGTGCTTGGCTTGGCTGGTCAAAATATGAGACCATATGTAGGAGTGATAAATATGTAGGAGCGATAAACTTTTAAACTGTGAAGCTTAAACTGCAGGGCTACAGTCTTGACATATTTGTTATGCAGTATTTATTTATATGGTACTATAAGGGTGTTCTTATATACAGAAATAGGATCCCAGAAAGGTTTTGGCTGGAAGGGACCTCAAAGCTGATCCAGTCCCACCCTCCCCATGGGCAGGGACACCTCCCACTAGCCCAGATTGCTCCAAGCTCCATCCAACCTGGCCTTGGACCCTTCCAGGGATTCAGGGGCAGCCACAACTTCTCTGGGCACCCTGTGCCAGGGCCTCCCCACCCTCGCAGGGAGGCATTTCTTCCCAATATCCCATCTAACCCTGCCCTCCTTCATGAATAGCATTGTAATGGTTAATTTTGCACTTCACAGTTGAACTCCCAAGTTAGAAATTACTTGCATCTCTTTGTATGTGTTAATTAAATTGCAGATGGTGTTACGATAAAGAGGCAAAACTGATAATGGAGGCTTTCCTTGGTTTCTTCCCTGCCTGCTTTACTGGCACAGCACTTTTGAGAAGCAGCCAAACCTTTTGTCTGCCGTAGAATCCCAGAATGGTTTGGGCTGGAAGCCCATCCGGTTCCACACCCTGCTATGGCCAGGGACACCTTCCACTAGATAGATCAGGTTGCTCCAATCCCTGTCCACCCTGGCCTTGGACACTTCCAGGGAAGGGTCCAGCACAGTCCTGCTGGAGCTGACTCTGGACACTGTGCTTTGATGACAGAACATTTTTGCCCTTACCTGTTTTTTTCCCCTTTTGTGGATCGTGTGTGTTTTATTCCATGCTGCCTTCTCCCTGGAAATGCTAACCAGTGTCAACCTCTCTTCCCAGAACCCTGTGTGGGTGTCGCGTCCGAGTGGAGCTCTCCAACGGGGAAAAGCGGAGTCGGAACCGCGGCCCCCCTCCGTCGTGGGGCCGGCGCCCTCGGGATGACTATCGCAGGAGGAGTCCCCCTCCTCGGCGCAGGTACCTGGGCACAGCACAATCCTAGGGCTCTTGGCACAGTTACCACGTAGCATCCTAGAAGCAGGCTTGTTAAAGGCATGTTGATGGATAACGTTCATCTGTCTGATCATGATTCGGAAATGACAAATGCTAAAAAAACCCCAAAATCAACCCCCCACAAAATCGAGGTGAACTTAAGTTGTGTTGAATGTTGTTGGCTTTTGTCCTTAGGTGACTGTGCAGTTGGTAGTCAGTGCCCTCTGTCCTGGGCTTATCCTCCTTCCTCTTAAAATCTGCTCATCTTCTAGTCACACTTTCCCTTTCTTCCCCATACTTCAACTTAGGCTGTTCCTTTCCTTTACTCCATAATGGCAGAACATGACATACAGCAGTTTAGCATTTCCATACCACTGGGTTTTTCCACTTTGTTTGCAGAACTTAAATACTTCCCAAGCAGGCAGCTGTTTAATAGTAGATTGAGTAACAGTTGCTCTAAACATCTGGAATCTTGACACGTTAGTGTTAGCTTGGAATTAAAGCATCGTGTGACGATCCTGTCACTTGAGGTTTGCAAACCCAGCTCTAGCATGTAGCAGGATTTTTGGGAACTGGCACGTTCTTGGACCCAGACTAGTTTGTCTGGCAGTTTAAGTGTGCAACGTGGTTTTTACAGGACTGAATTTACCTGTGGCAGGTGAGTGAAGTCCTCCCGAGTCAGGGTTTCAAGCTTACCCTTTTGCTGTTGAAAAAAATAACACATTAGGAGTATTTGTTAGCTAATAGATGGTTGTACTGATGGCTTGTTTTTCATTTTTTTTATGCTTTTTGGTCCATCTATTAATAAAAATGAACCCGTTACAGAGTCACCATCATGTCTCTTCTCACCACCCTCTGAGTCTGCATTAGCCAGCCAACTAGCCCTTTCAGCGTCATGTGACCAGCGCGCCCCATGCAGCTTGGCTGGTGTCGTTTCACATGACCCAGGCATGGCCAGTCGTCAGGTTGCACCGCCCTTTGGTTCCCGAGCATGCTGTTTTCTCTCAGCCTTCTCTCCAACCTTAACCAAATCGGCAGCAGCCACCTCGACCGCCCACACATTCCCGGCCAATCAGCTCAGCTGTTTATTTACCAAATGTCTTCACAACAACTACAGCAGCAGCCTTCGGCTAACAAAAAAGCAGGAAAAATCCACAACACCCCCTTCGCCAACCAACTAAATACAACGCAACATCTGGCAAAACCTTTTCAGCAAATTCTTCTTGGCAGTCAGTCCGGCAGCCTCACCTCACCATTTCTAGCTTGTTGAAACCAAAGACTTGTAAGTTTTTCCTGCTTATACAGTTTACTGCTGGTTAAAATAAGGAGTAAGCGGCTTATAAGTAATTACTTTTCTCAATCAAAGGCTGGCTGTGCATAATTGAGTGGTAACGTACATATGTTGCTTGAGAAAACTTTTAAGGGTGATATGGAAGCTCTTACACTGTGAATAATGTAAAAACCAGGATATTTGCATGTGAGATGCCAAACTAAATTTTTAATAAAGCTCTAACAAATGTAGCTTTTCCTTGCCAGAAAAATCCTATCACCTTTAAATGGTTTTACTAACAGTTTTCAAAACTTAAAACAATTACTTTTTGGGATGAACTGGGCCGAGCTAAGGTTATATTTTTAATTTTTTATTTTTTATAAGAAAATAGTCTAAACACACTCTATGGCATTAAAAATGACAATCACAAATATGCAGTTCTAATGTAGCACTTAATGGCATTATCAATATTGACACTGAGCGCATTTTCACTTTTTTTTTCCACTTGATATCTCTTATGCCTTGTTACGGACCTTTTTTGGCTTGCATGGGTTCCAAAACATTTGCTCTGTGCTATTTTTTTTTTTGGAACCACCTGTGGGACTTTGGTGTGGTGTTCTGGGTAGTGTATTTAGTTGAAATGGAAAGTGTTGCATTGGACAACTCTGCTCTGACGCATTCTTAGTTAAGTGAATTCGTGGTTGGAAACGTGCTGTTCACACTGAGCTTGGTTTTACTGCCTAATCTTTCCATGCCTTTTACTGGATGATGGATGCCAGTTATTCTTGGCACGTTCCCTGGGCCCAACAGTGAGTTTGACAAGTTGGGAAATGCCTCCCCCCATGAAAGCTCAAAGAATGGATAAAGTGCCTCACATTTGGTTTTCTGGTTCTAGATCACCGCGAAGGAGAAGCTTTTCCCGGAGCCGCAGCAGGTACGAATCCCTTCCCTACCCCATGGACTGCCCCAGCCTGGAGGGTTGAAAAGGAACAGCCCAAAACAGCTCCACACGTGGGCTGTGCACAGTCAGACTGTAGCTTGGTAAAAGGGAAACAGATTTGCTTCTGTCATAGTGCTTGCCTGGAATTACTGAGCTGTTTGAGATTCCAGGGATAGCAGTGGAAGGATATTGAGAACAGAAGTAATTTCTGTTCTGCAGCTGCCTGGGGTCTTTGTCAGTTTTCCCCAAAGTTTAAGTGTTAATGTGCTACTCTTTCACAGATATTGTGAGCATAGGATCATAGAGCCCTGAGGTGGGAAAATACCTTTGAGTCCAGCCATAAATCAGGATGTGATTAGGTGGGATTCTACAAATAAAACCTTCTGCAAAGTACGGCATGCTTGTTTACAGCACATTATAAGCTGTTGCTCAGGCTGATTATTCTTCCCTCGAGAAAGGGTTAATAGCAGCATTGGTGACAGGTTTCCCCATGTTGAATAGTTAAAAACTTTCACTCCTGGAGGGAAGCTCCTCAGGGAGCCTCGTTGGCCTAATTGAGCTTTGCTCTGATGGTGTGGTGTTGTGATCTGTACCAGGTCCCTCTCCAGAGACAGAAGAAGAGAGAGATCACTCTCACGGGAGAGGAACCACAAGCCTTCTCGCTCCTTTTCCAGGTCTCGCAGGTAAGAAGAGTCTTCAGTGTTTGTGTATTCTGAGTAAATGTAAAGATGACTTTCTGTGCCTTGGTAAATACTGAAGAAGGTGGTGGTGGAGAATCACCTCTAGTGTCATAGGAGATTCTTCACCCTGAACAACAAAATACTGTTTTATTAAATGAATATTTTTTAAAATGCTTAAATATCACCTGCTGCTTGTGGCTGGGGGGCTTAAAGGAAAATCTGCTGCTCCTGACACCTGGGTCCTAACCTTACCTGTCTGTTGTTCTTCAGTCGCTCCAGGTCAAATGAGAGGAAATAGGACTGTGGGAAGGAGCTGTGTACAGGAAGTCATGAGATCCGAGGCCAGGAGTATGTACAGAACATTGTTTTGTTTTGAAACTTCATAAAGCTTGGTGCATTTTTAAAATGTTTTAGCTGTTGAACTTGCTTTGTTTCTTGTATCTTGTAACAGGTGGCAAATGTAAAGATGTGAATCTGTATATGGTTCTGAGCAGATCCTATGATTTGTAATATTAATGGTTTTCCAATGTACCATTAGACACAGTTTGTGTGTGTGTGTGTGGAATGGCAAATGGTCTGTGTTGTGTTGCTGGGAGAGCACGGCTGGGCTGGGCTGGGGGTTGCTGGGGCTCAGCTTGAGTAAGTGTGCAGGGATGGTGTGTTCCTTGTGGAATCAGGCCAGGAGCAGAGCAGGACATGGGTGCTCCATAGCCCAGGTCTAGGAAGGAGAGTAGTGAGCCAGTGGCATGGGGAGGGAAAGGGTTGGGTTGCAGCTTCATCCAGCTCCAGTTCTGACTGAGCTGCTTTATATTCCATGAAATAGAACTTTGTAGCTGTAGGGTCAGTTAATTTTGTACTTGGTGTGAGTAGAGCCCTTAATTATCTGATTGTTGATTGACCATCTATTCCAGAACCTCTGAGTAGACCAAATCCACAGCAGAACTGACACCTGGAGTGGATGTGTTGTGTCTAATGGTACATTGTAAACATTAGAAATTAAACATTTCTTTACTGTACAAGAATTTTCATGTCACTTGTAAAATGTCTTTTGTGAGATCCTTGGGATTAAAGTTTTGGTTACAACTCGTTGTTCAGTATATAACTCGTCCCTGACTGACAGTCACCCCCCCAGCTGTACACACCTGTGAACTGTCCAACACAGCTGCTGTGTCTTCTCCTCTGTCCGTGGTGAGGTGCAGGGTGTCACTGCCATGGCAGTCTAATCCCTGTTTTACAGGTCAGCTGAGGTAGTCAGTAGCTGATTCCACCTGACTTCTTTCCTAGCAGTGAGTCCTGTAGTGATTGCTTGGAAAACCAGCTGGAGATGCAGAGGTTCGCTATGGACTTTGCATGCTGGCTGTGGGTTGGGAGCAGCAGTTAAGGTATTCATCCTATCTCAGTTTGGAATGCTGGTCTGGAAACCAAAACTTACCCTGAAGATTCACTTCTTCTAAAACTGCAGCATGGCTGGAGAGCAGGTGGAGCTCCCACACTGCCCAAAGGCTACCTTGGTCCTGTGTCCCAAAGAAGATGTGCTCCATTGGTTCAGTTGTGTGGTTTAGATTAAATCCCTCATGATGAACACTGGTGGTGGAATTTCCTTTGTTTGGTGGTGTCCAGGCAGGGACAAGGTGATGGTAAAGCTGTAGGGGAAGGATGTGCCAGTGCTGCCCCCTTGACTTGCTGAGCTCTGTGTCTGGATTTATTTTTTTTTAATTATGTAGTGTTATTTATGGTTGGACTGGGTCTTGAAGGTCTCTTCCAACCTCAGTGACTGCAGTTGGTCAGTTCAGCACCGTGTGTTGCTGTGTCACCCACCTCGTGTCACAGAAACGCGGGATGCCCGCAGGTGCTGTGGGAGGCACTCACAGCCTGCGCTGCCCTGGAGCGGGACTCAGCGATGAGCTGGGAAGGCCCAGGCCCGTTCCCGGCTTTTGCCGGGCCCCGTTTCACCTGCGGAGAGTGAGGGAACAGCGGGTGGGGCCGGCTCGGGCCGTGCAGTGCCGCCGGTGCCCGGCAGAGGTCAGGGCGGCTCCTCCGTGCCGGGGCCGGCTCCTGTTCGCTCCACAGACGCCCCAGCCCAGCTCCGGGCCAGGCAGCGGGGCCCAGGGGCTGCCCGGGGCCGTGCTCGGTTCCGGTCCCTTTCCCTACGTGCCTGTGGCGGTCTCTGATGTGCGGAAGGCTCACGGCTCGCGGTGCCTCTGCCGGCACAGACGTTCCTCCTGTGGTTACCTGGGGGAACAAGGAGCCTTCAGTAGTTCAGCTACTGCAGGGAGAGAAATCTGAAGTGCCAGAGACAGTGGGAAGCAGGTTGTGGTTTTCATATGCAACACAGTCTTGCGGAACTGGAAGCATTTCAGTTTCAGGTTTCTGACTATTTCACTCCTCAGCTGAATGAAGAAGTTGCCCCCTTAGATCAAAAGTGTGCTGGTTTTATATAATCAGGTGGAGGTTTGAAGGAGAACACAACAAACAGCTTCTAGAGAAAGATGGGAGATGTATGAACACTGAGTGGGCAGCCCTTCCCCCAGGGTGTAAGTAACAAGAGTTATTTTTGATGTAGTAACACGTTTGTGGATTTCAGGCGTCCCATTCCTGTCTGAGGGAGTGACCAGCCTGCGAGTGTTGTGTTTAAAAAGTTTACTCTCAAATTAAATGTACAAGGAAGTGTTGGTGTTCTAAGGCCAGGGACATCCCTTGCCTCTCCCCAAAGTTTCTGACACCAGGAAAAGTCACCAAGCAGTTTGTCCTGGCCAGGGGAGGACAGAGGGACATTATCCAAGGCTCCTTAGCAGAAGCCACAGCCACAGTCCTGCTCTGGAGACCCGTGGGGTGATGGAGCAATTGCTGCTGCCTGACGCCTTCCACATTGTTTCAGGGCCTGGTTTCACGGTGCTGACAGTAGCGATTTATGCTGTGTTTCTAATTTGGGGAGAGGTTCAACTGCCCCTGCTTCAGGCAGAAGCATCCTGGGGTTAATTCTCAGAGGTCCTCAGCAGTGCCTGAGCACATCCCAGTTATTTTCTACACTCTCCCTGGGGAGAGCATTGTGTGCAAATGGGTTTGCAAAGAAAAGGATCTTGTTTTTTTCTTTTTATGTACATGCTGCTCCTTGTTTATGACCAAAGATTGTGTCAAGAATGTGCTTTGCACTTAGAAAGTGGAGAGGTTAAGGATGTCCTTGATTTTGTTGGGATTTGTTCCACTGGCCTTCAGACGGGGTCATGCTTGGGTAAGGAGTTGTGATCCTCCCAAACACTGACAGTGCTTCTGGTTAAACTGCTCCATGTGCAGGATGACATATCCTAACATGTCATGTAACCACATATGTGTACTAGTTATGACAAAAACTGGAGAAAAGAATTGCTGATAGATAATGTTAGAAAAGCAAGGGAAAAAAATCCCTTGAAAAATAAATTAGTTTTTGTCTGTTCCACTCAAATTCACCAGGTTTTAGGGTACATTGTCTTTTCAGAGCTGACCCTGTTCAGAAAGCTGAAGGGAGTCAGTATGGATCATACCCAGTGTTGATTTCAAAGCTGAGCCTTGGGAAGGATTGCTGCTTCCCTATGCCAAATCCCCGTTCAGAGCTGCGGCCTGGCAATTTCTGGTTTCTCCTCTATTAAACTGATTTGCCTTCCCTCTAAGAGCAGCAAAGAGCTGCCAAAATCCAGAGCCAAATGTTGGCTGTGTGAAAGAAGAGCTGTTTTACTCTTGGACAAACAGGTGTGCTGTGTTACCCCCCTCGTCCTCCAAACCCAGTCTGGTTCTGGAGCTTTGCTCTTCTGTCCTCCAGCCACAGCGGGAGCTGCGGTGTGTTACTGATGGAAGGGCCTGGAATTTCATCCTCTGCCTTTGCATTTCCTTCTGTTTGAAGTCAAAGAAACCAGAGAGACACCACACAGTGCCCATGGATCTTCTGCAGCAGCCTGGAGCAGGTTACACCTCCTACCCCTGAACCTCTCCTGCTTTGGTGGGGGTCTGTCAGCAGAAGCCAGTGCTGGAAGTATTTTTTGACCTGTAGATGTTTTCAGGGTTTTGTGTTCAATAGAATCATGGAATCACTAAGGTTGAAAAAGCCCTCTAACATCAAGTCCAACCGTTCCCCCAGCAGTGCCCGAGTGCTTCTGCAGCTTTTTGTTGCTGTTATCAGCTCTTCAGTTTCCAGTTTTACTTTCATATGCCATGATCTCATCTCCATGAGCTGCCTCAATGTCTCCTGACATACACATCCTCAAAGTGGCTGAACATTGGACAAACTTATTTCTGCTAGATTTAATCCCTGTCCCCATGTTCAAATCCTACCTCAGAATATTGTCCCAAAACCTGAGCTGCAGTCCCCACCACGGGATCACCCTGCTCCGGTGCTGTTGTAGTGCAGAGTCTTGGCTAGAAAAGAAAAGTGAAAAAACTGGAGCATCAACCCCTTTTGCAAACAGAAGGCTGACGGGCAGGAGTGCAATTCCAGTTGCTCCGGTTCCACCTTAGCTCCCGCACGGGGCGATGGCACAGCGCCGGGCCCTGCTATAAGGAGGCGGGTCCCTACTGCCCTGCTGCTGGAATGCAGCTGCCTCCAGCTTCACACCTCAGCCTGCCACAGAGAGACACAATAAAGCCAGTTTTTGCTTGGCTGTGCTTTGCAGTTGGTCAGTCAGGTGGTTGCCGGAGCTGAAGCTGCATCCCCGACTCTCACGAGAAGTGTTCTGGCTTCCTCGAAACACCGTCGCTGTCTGGGGTTGCTCTTTCGTTTCTGCAGTTTCACTGGGGCATGGCCACGAGTTCCTTCTGTTAGTGCTCTTCAAACAAACACGGCTGGGGACTAAAATAAACACAGGATCCAGACAAATATAAAATAGACGATGCAAGAGGAACGCTATGTTCGTTCCCAAGTGATTCATTTGACTATTATTTAATAATTTAGTGGCTGACATAACTTGGAGTTAAACAAATCTTCACATTGATTTGGGTGGTGTTTCTGCTCGGTCCTCTAAGTCATTTTAGCCGTCAGTTTTTCTGTGGGAGGGATCCCAGTCAGGAAAGGAAAGTGTATGTCCTTCCCATCTGGATTCTGTCACCGATTACAGCGGTGTCACTCCACAGCCTCCCTGAGTGTGAGGAGATTCATCCTGCTCCAGTCACACTGTTCTTCTTGGGCACTTTGCTGGACAACACAGGCAGGTTGTGATGTGCCACTGCCTGATGCCATCCCCAAAACACCCTGAGGTGTGTGACAGGCCCTGGGCAGCCCCAGCGCTGCGTCGGGACCGCGCTATCGGGGTGCAGCAGTGGTATCAGGGCGGGGCACTGTGTCACCCGGGCTGTCACTTGGGAAGATCACCCCTGCCAGCTGTGAGAGAGGTGTTATCTCCTCATGGGCAGAGGCTGCTTAAACATGAATATTAGAACATGAATATTCAAAAATATTCAGCAGGAAGCCCCGGCGCTGTCCCAGCCCTCCCTGCTGCTGGAGGGCTCGCTGTCTGTGTTTGATACTAAGTGTTTGCTGTCAGGGTTTCATAGAATTCCAGAATGGTTTGGGTTGGGAGGGGACTTAGAACTCATTTTGTTCCACCCCTGCCATGGGCAGGGACACCTTCCATTATCTCAGGCTGCTCCAAGCCCCATCCAGCCTGGCCTTGGACACTTCCAGGGATCCAGGGGCAGCCACAGCTTCTCTGGGCACCCTGGGCCTCAGCCCTGTCGCAGGGAAGGATTTCTGCCCAACACCAGTGTTGTTACACCTCCTGCACTGGGTGCTGCTTTTCCTGGTGCTGGATTAATCAGCTTTTCATGCAATTGTACTATAAACTTTGTGGGAGGAGGTTGCCCCAGCTGGAGAGATAAGCTCCAGGTGTGGTTTGCTGCTTCTCCTGCCAAGTTGTCCTTGCAGCTGCCTGGCTGACACGTGCCGCTCGGAAACTCGTGGATGAAACTCCGCCAGATTTGGAATCAGGAGTTCCCCTGTGCAGGGGATGTTTGACAGGGACCCTTGGGGTATTTTTTGATCTAAAGATATTTTCAGGGTTTCATGTTTCATAGAATCATGAAATCATTTAGGTTGGAAAAGCCCTCTAAGATCATCGAGTCCAACTGTTCCCCCAAGCACTGCCAGGTCCAGCACTAACCCATGTCCCCAGGTGCCACATCCACACTTTTTGTAAAATACTTCCAGGGATGGTGACTCTGCCACTGCCCTGGACAGCCTGTGCAGGTGCTTGACAACCCTGGTGAAGGAATTTTTGCTAATATCCAACCTAAACTTCCTCTGGTGTAGCTTGAGGCTTTTTTCTCCTATTTTGTCCCCTGTTCCCTGGGAGTAGAGCCTGACCCCCACTTGGCTGCCCCCTCCTGTCAGGGAGTTGTGCAGAGCCAGAAAGTCCCCCCTGAACCTCCTTTTCTCCAGGCTGAGCCCCTTTCCCAGCTCCCTCAGCTGCTCCTGGTGCTCCGGACCCTTCCCCAGCTCCATTCCCTTCTCTGGACAATGTCTTTATTGCCATGAGGGGCCCAAAACTGAACACACAGTACTCGAGGTGTGGCCTTAGCAGTGCCCAGCACAGGGGCATGGGCACTTCCCAGTTTTACAACATCCCTCTCTCTCTGTCTCCCTCCTGCTCTCTTTGTGGATTTACAATTGATAATTTATAAATCTCTCAGTGTTCTGCAAAGCCGAGGTTTGTGCGCAGGTAGGAAGGGCTCTGGTGCAGCATCGCTGCTGGTGGGGGAAGTACAGAACATTTTAACCCTGTTTTCAGCCTCTGTGGCACTGTTCACCACAGCTCCCAGTTTCCAGCAAATTTTCTTTCCCTGTTGCAAGGGATTTTCACAGGTCAGGCCAAGAAACCAGTGAGGGTGGCTGAAACTGAAAGAGAAAAGTTTTATTTTGGCACCTGAAACTCCCCGACTTCGACCTCTGTGGAACCAGGCAGAGCCCCTCTAGTGTGAGGAGCATGTCCACCCCCATGGCCCAGCTCGGGGTCAAGGCCAGTGGGGGCCAGTGGGGTGGAAGCTGCTCTTTCATCCCCATTCCCGAAAATCCTGCTCTGCCTGACTGACATGGAGGAGGAAAAGTGCAATCGACCCTTACCCCGGTGTCAGGGTGGCGGCTGCGATATCACCCCTGCCTTTATTGCCGTCTCAGCTGTCCCCTCCCATTACCTCTGCTCCGCTCCGGGCTGTGCACGAGTCACCGTGCAAGGCAGGGCTCCGTCTGTCCGTCTGTCTGTGGTCTGGGTCCTGGTCCTGCCCTCCTGCAGATCCCATTTCACGGCATGTTCAGGGTCTGCCTGCCCCTGGCTCTGCCCCTTCCCTCCCTCTGCCCACGCCCAGCCCCACTCCTCGCCCCCCAGCACAAGGGCAAAGTGAATCACGATGCTGTGCTCGACTGGGGCATTCCCGAAAGGTGTGACTGGAGATCCCAGGAGATGGTGACACACGCTGAGCTTGCCATTGTGGGGATGGGCAAGCGGGCCACTGTGCACGTCCCAGAGCCCAGGTTTGTGTGGGACAACCCCAAATTCCCAGTGTCTGGGAGTGGAGACACCCCATGCTGGTGTCTGGGTGCTCTGGGCAGAGGATGCCTCAAGGAATCAGGGTTGTTTCAGAGGTGACATCATGAGCAAGTGCTCAGTCAGAGCTCCCCATCCTCACCTCCTTCTCACACACAGCTATAAAGGGCCAGATCGAGCTCCTAATGGATTTCAAACCATCCCATGGGTTGGAGAGCAACAAATCCCTCAGGAGCAGCACCGTGCCACACGTGCCATGCATTGGGAAGAAGTTACATCCATTGACAGCTTCCATGGGCTGAGCTGCACCGAGGGCTGGGGACCCACGAGCCACATGAACAGGAGCAATCCTGTCCCACGCTCCACTTGCTTATTCCCACCCACGGGGGGAATCCTGCTGGGTGAGGTCCTGCTGTTCCTGGAGCGATCCCTGTCCTCCCCCTGCCCTCGCCAGGATGCCCGTGG
Source organism: Aleadryas rufinucha (assembly GCA_013397815.1). NCBI lineage: Eukaryota > Metazoa > Chordata > Aves > Passeriformes > Aleadryas > Aleadryas rufinucha. The sequence continues at coordinate 4,822 of VZTH01006993.1, read as the reverse complement.
GGAACTGCTGGCTGCAAAATAACCCCCAGTGGACATTTTGGATGGACCTTCTTCCCTGCAGGAAGCTCTGCAAGAGGCTGGAGCCGCTGCCCCGGTTCCCAGCGGGGTGTCCCTGTCCCCTCCGGGCATCTGCCCGGTCCCGCCGCGCTCCGGGGCCGTGGGCAATGAGGTGGAGCAGCAGGGGAATAAAGGGGCAGCCGGGTGCAGGGTTTGGAGCCAGGTACTGCGGCCGCCCGGCCGCGCTCCGAACAATGAGGCCTTTGCTGCCAGCAAAAAAACCCCACAAAGCTTCCAAGCTGCTCATGGAAAGTCAGTGAAGCAATTACGTTAATGACTATGAATGGGGCTAAAAACAATCTCGGATGAAAATGAGTGAGGGGCCGAATGAAGCGACCGATTCATAGCCCGGCTCCCGCATCCAGGAATATTTCCAGTAAGCAAAGGCCTTGTTTTAGGACTGTCTCCCCATTTGTGCTTGGTGGGACTCTATTTCCACTCTACTGGGTCTGGTGTCTCATCAAAATGCCTTCATAAATGGGGCAAACAAGGGCTGGATATGGCAGGGGAACAGTCAATTAACACGATCTGAGTTCTTTTAGGGGCAGAGTTAATCAAGCATTCAGCGTTTTGTCATTCTTGTCTTTCTTTCCTGGGAAAATCCTATTAGTATAAAATCACTTAATTGGGCACTTCAAAGAGCTGATGGGAAAACAGGCTTCACTGGGATATAAACGCCCTCCAGCCGAACACTGGGTTCATTTAGACTTCTGCTGGAGCGTGAGGGTTTCATTAAGAGCCTTCACGTTTCCCACTTAAAAGAAAAAAGCTTGTTAGTAGAGATAATAAAAAAAAACACACAGAAAAAACGCTTGGTGATTTGAATCTTGCTGAAGAGGGTTTTTAGTGCCGGAATACTCAGGACTTTGTCCCTGCAATCTGCTGTCCTGAGTCGAGCAATTTCCACCTGCCTGGGATGTTCTGGCAAGTAACAGCTGTTTGAGGAGGGAAAAAAATCACCCCTGTGCCCCATGGAGTGGGACACAGCCCTGGTTGGACATGTGGGGTGTAGGGTGGTGTGTTCTGCAGGCCTGAACCCCAATCCCATGTGCTCATCCCCACTGTCCATGCTAGGGCAGAGATCCTGTGTTAGTTCCCCCCATTCTCAGGGTGTTTCCCTGGGTAGAAATTCACCTTTTTGCAGAGTTTATGTTTATCTCACCTTGAAAAACAAGTGTGCCCTGATCTCTGCCATCTCCATCCTGAAAGACCTGAGGGGTGCTCATCTGCCCAAATCTTTGCTGTTTTCCCTCTGTGCTGGTTGATCTAACAGGAATATTATTTCCCTGCCCCAAAAAACCCCTCTTCACACAGACCTTTGACCACTAAATCTCAAACCGTGTAAAATCCCTACACGCAGGAATTTGTGTGCATTTAAAACAGTCCTTACGAGCACGGGTTGGATCTCAGTGTGTTATTCCTGTAAACACGGAATGAAGCCACATTTCCCTGTTCTCCATCCTATCCGAGGCTGGAGCATTCCAACCCTGATTCCTCCGCCCGACCCAGGCCGTTCCCTGCTCCACGCTGGAACTCCCACCCGTGTCCCCGTGGCTTTCGGGGCTGCTCCCCGAGTCAGAGGAGGACACGGGACAGGGACGAGACTCGAGTTAGAAGAGATGTGCCCGGGCACGTTTCCTGACGGATCCCCGGCTGTGCCGAGGATGGGCTGAGTCACTCCCGGCTCTGCCTGCCGTGAGTAATGTGTTTGCTTCCGTGTCTGCAGAGGCTTCCACTCCCTTCGGCTTCCGCGGGACCCACCTGGGAAGATCCCCTGGGAATGAAACGCTCCCGGGGGCTCCCTGGCTGAGGCAGCGGCCGCTGCTCAGTGTTTGGGTGCCCCCGGTGCTGGGAAGGAGGTTCCTTTGAAGGCTGTGAAATATGCAATCGTTTAATGTATTCCTTTTGCTTCCGGGCATTAGGATGGGTTATTCAAGGAAATTATGAAGATGGATTCTCCCACGACCACACCCCTCCCGGGTGGGGGTTTGAGACCCCTGGGGAAGGCGAGCCTGGGACCGGGGAGGTGACAGATCCCACACCGTGGCTATAAATGGTGAAAAGGAAATAGCCCATCAGCCCTCGGCGCTGATCCTGGTCCCCAGTCCTGTCTGTTCTCCTCCTTCTCCTCCTCCTCCGTGTTGTGGGATCAAGCACCGTGAATCACCTTTGGGATTTTCTATTTTTTTCAAGTTCCTGTACCGCCTTCTTAATCACTCTTTCCCCACCCCCCTTTTTTCTCTGGTAATGCCACTGCAGACGTGCCCATGGACTCCCTGACCCAGACCCTGACGCCATCCCTCTCCCCACTTCCCATTTCCAATAACCCACTCGGCTGAGGTCTCCTCCGATGCCGGCGCGGCCGCAGCTCCCCTCTCCCGGAGGAAGGGAAGCGAGAGTGGAGTTTGCAAGAGTCAGAAACCTGCACCCCTCTCCCCCCCGCCATCCCAGGGTGCGGTGAGTGAACCCTCACCCCACCAAGAAATCACCGAGAGAATTACAGTTACTTTCCTAAGGGAAAATCTATGTCTGATTGATTTTCTCGTTGGTTTAGCCCTGGGATGAATCCCTGGTGTAACTGGGATGTTCCCAGCAGCCAGGCTGGTCGGTTATCTCCCTTTTTGAATCTCTCCCTCTTGCATCAGTGGCTGTGGAGCTGCTCTGGGTTGCTCAAGCTCCTTCCTCTGCCACTTCAAAAAGCTGCTGGTTTGATGATGTTCCCATTTCCTTCTGTGCACTGGGGGGGGCTTTTATGGAAAAAAAAAGGATCTGTTTTAAGCAGGGAACATCCTCTGGTAAATGCTGCTTCATCCCAGAGTCCCAGGTGGCAGCTGGAGCTACACTGACCCGGGGGATGCCCACGGTGCTGCTGCTGGGACGGTGCCGATTGCATCCCTCACATCCAGAGGGAGCAAACCTACACCTGCAGCTGGAGCAGAGCTGGAGCTTGGCAAGGAAATGATCCGCAACCACCCAGCGCCGCAGCCACCTCTGCAGTGAGGATCTGAAGGCTGCTCCTTGCAGCCAGGAGCAGAAATCATCCCCAGGTGGAAAATCCAGTGACAGCTTCCCTGTCCCAACTTGCCCCCTCCTCTCCCTGCCTGTAACAAACAGAAAGACAGGATGAATTTTGGAGTGCTTAGGTCCAGACTGCAGCTTTCCAGGATGGATTTTCAGCGGTGTGTAGCATGAATTTAAGATGATTTCCTATTCCCCATCCTCCTTTCACCTTTCCTGTCTGTCCCACTGTGCCTGTTTGGAGGCAGCCAAGGGGCTGAGCAGCCACCGATCCAAATCCCAGCACCTCAGCACAGCCCAGCTCCACAGAGTGATTGCAAAATCCTCCTGCAGCATGTGGCAGCCTCCAGTCAAACATGCCCAAACACATCTTCCAGCCGCTCTGGCCAGTGGAAAGCTGCTGGTCCAGCTGGAAAAAGCAGGACTGATCTGCACACCAAGGATCCTCCTCAGCACCCCGGCACCTGCTGCCTCCAGGGCCTTTCGAGGGGACCTGGCATTCCCAAGGGATGGCTTCAACACGACTTTTGTCACCTGGAATTGTGCTGTCACCTCCTTGTGCCCACGGGAGCAGTTGTGTTTGTCTCCGTGTGCTGTGAGGTCTGTGCTGAGAGGGGCTGCAGGACACGGCCCCTGTGCCCCGGCTGGGCTGACTCCGAGTGCATCCCTTCCCTTCTCCTGCCGCAGGGCAGGGATGGACCCACTGACCAGGCTCGGGGCAGGTGCCCTCCAGCCCCACAGAGTAACCCCAGCAGAAGCTGCCCCGGCTTCGCACCTTTCCTGCCAGTGGACTTGGATGCATTTTCCAGCTAAGCCACAGATCCCCTCAAATCCTTGCCACAGGTTCCTGCAGGACATGCACAGACTTGTTCCTCCTCCTCATCCCTGCCTGGACATCTGCAGGACTCAGAGCAGCAGATCCTACTCCAAACGCATTTTTCCACCCACGGCGGGTGCTGGGGTTCAGCTGGTGGAGCAGAGCCAGGCCCGGGGGAGACAAGCCCGTTCGAGAGGCCGGGGGCAGCCCGGGATGGGTTTAGTGGTGCCTGGGGGCCAGGGGAGCATCATCTCGGTGTGGCTCTGAGCTTGGCACCCCGAGGGGCTGAGCCACCCCTTCCTTAATCCATGAATCTCCTTCCTACAGTGGCCTGGTGGATGGGACAGCCTGGGTAGGACAGGACCCCCTTTGAGCTGGCAAAACTCCTGCATCTCCTGGCTGGAATGTGGCACCCCCGTCTCCACTGCTGGGGGGTCCCTGTTTCCTCTAGCAAGGAGGTCCCTGCATCCCTCATGGGGCCGTCTCCCTGTCCCCAGCTCCCCTCTAGGAAGGGGGTCTCTGCATCTCCTCATAGGTGGGGTCCCTCTATGCCCTGGTGGGGGAGATCCCTGCACCTCCCAGGGAGGAGGGCCCTGTATCTCCCGGCTGAGGTTTCCCTCTGGTCTCTGATGCCGGGTCCCTGCACCCACCTAGGAAGGGGTTCCCCACATCCCCTGATGGGGGTCCCTCCATCTTCTACCACAGGGATGTCCCTGCACTCCCCAAGGAAGGGGGTCCCGGTATCCCCCGATCCAGGTCCCCGCCTCCCCTAGGAAGGGGGTCCCGGTATCCATGGTCCCGGCATGCCCGGCTCTCCCCTGGCACCGCGCACATTCCCGGGACCGGGAACCGGGATGGGAGAGGAAGGGAGTGGGGGGGCACACGCAGGAGCGGGGCGGCTGCCGTGGGGTCGGCCGGGCCGGGGCGGGG
>VZTH01006992.1:556736-631391 GCA_013397815.1 Aleadryas rufinucha | reverse complement strand
TAAAAAGAGAACTCTTAAAAACCTCAACACTCCCTCAGAAGATTAAATGCTGACTCCTCTGAAGTCTGTATTGCTCCCTGCAGTCTGGAAATCTGCATCAAAATTTAAGTCTCTGTGTAGTCAAATAATTATTTTATTTGAACATCAAAAAACCCACCAAAAAAAAAAAAATCCCAACCAACCAATCAGTCAATCAACCAACTAAAAAAAAACACCAAAAAAAAACTTTGGCTGACAATCTTTTTTTTCCCCCAAGTCTCCAAATCTCTTCCCCAAAATATAACAGTCGGTTGTCAGACCTGGACAGAAGACAAGCTCAGATGCCTCATGACCCTAAAATATAAAGGCCATTAGAAAGGGCTATTGTTATTTTTCAAAGTAGTGGAAAGCATTAGTTTTCATACATGAAAGCACCAAAATCACGAATATAAAAATGTCAGAGCTCAACATACAGACCCAGACCACTGTAGTTACCCCTGCCTTGTGAAGGAAGAGTAGGTTCGACACTACCAGAGGTATTTCTACTGAAGTTTTGGACCTGTGATCCAAGCTAACAAAAATGTAATTTCCTGTCATTGCAGAAAGGATGATAAAAAAGAAGCCAACCATTATTAAAAACCCCTCAAAATTACCATTTTGTTTCTTCAAAAAAGTAAAAGACCTCTCTGACAAGAGAATGACATGGGAACTCAGCATTATTTTCACTTCAGAGTCTCCTGTCCCAATGCATGCACAGCACCAGCAATCATGAGTGTGTATTCTATGCAGACACATACTCTCGAAACCCTTCACATACAGGGGTTTTTTTCTTGCTTAATTTTATAAAGATATATCCACATTATTTGCACATGAACTGAATATTAAAAATCCAGGATGGGAAAGGCTTGAGATTAGTAGAATTTTATGAGAGCTTGAATCTCTGCCAAAGTAACACTTTCTCCTGCACTGTCTGTGCCACAAGTGCAATTGTTTCAGCACTGCAGAACGTGGAACTGACATCAGGAAACAACAGCCACCACTACAAGTGTACTTCCCTCCCACACTCTGTTCTTGCTGCCTCAATCGAGACAGGCATCTTTTGAAAATACAACTTTTGAAATAAAACATAGTTAAAACTGTCTGCTTAGCAAACGTACGCATAGCTGGAACCTGCAGGAACAAAAGACAAAAGTTTGATATTGGTCCATGATACATTTTGCACTTACCCTGCTTCTGTCATATTCCTTCCTTGAAGCTGCAAATAGCTGGGCATTGGATATGGCAATCCCACAGAAGGGGAGGTACATCTGCATCACCTAGTATGGAAAGAAACTTGCAGTCATTAAAAACAACTGCAATTGTTTATAGCAATTTCTTACTAGGAAAGAGACCTAAACTTAGGGGACACATCGCAGAGGTCTCAGCTCACTCTTCAGCAGAGCATTAAACACAAAATTATCATGGGCAAGGCACATCAGATGGGTGGAAAGAGATCAGATGTCTAGGAAAGGACAAATACAGTTAAGTTCACAGGTCCCAGAAGTGAGGGTCCTCCATAATTTCTCTGGGAAACTGTGGATTCTCAACTTTATAAAATGCCTTCTGAAGACTACTTTAAATTACTGTAGACATTACAGCTTCCCTACAAAAATATTCTTTATTTTTCTGGACTGCTTTTTTATTCTGAGCTCAAGAAGCAAGCTCAAGTCACATTCCTGTTGAGGAATTCTACATCTAGAGGATATAGATTTTGGAGAATACCAACACATTTTGGAGAATACCGGTGGAACACAGCACATTCTACACTATTAGTCAGAAAACTGCTTGTCTTCTCAAAGAAGGTTAAAAAAAAGTTTAAAGAACTGGGCCTTAATATATGATCATACATTAAAAAAAATTGAAAAGGAGGGACTGGGAACATAGTTTGAGGTGTCCAAGATGACTTTAGGTCGGCTGTGTGAAGTTAGTGAACCAGACCAGTCAAATAGTTGAATATCTGTAGGACTGGCACTTCACAAGGATAACAATGGATCAAAGTCCAAACCCAGCATTTTTAAGCCACATACTGGTAACAAGTCTGTAACATAGTGCCACTGCTGAGTGGTTCCCAGGCTGAGGTCTGAGACTTTTAGTAAATTTTACAGCTGCTGAATAGCCTTAACATTTGCAAAGCCAGTGGGAGTTAAGGCACTTTGCTGTTTACAGAGCCAAAAGAATGCTGCAGCAGCTAACCTTTCTTCTCTTTGGTCTGTCTGTTCTAAGAAATCCTGTCTGTGACAAATTCCAGCATCAAGAGAGTGGCATTTGTCTTATGAAATTCTATTTAATTAGAAAAATACTGCTAACCCAGAGATGTGGGCTATTGAGACTATTTGAGGAAAGAACCCAGAAGAACAGAAACAGAAGCTGCTGTTATACTTTATCTGCCTTGAACACTCCACTGGTTACATACCTACTTAGTCTGTGTTTGAGTAATGATGAGCTTTTGGAAATGATCTTCAGATCCTCTGGATTTTGTACCTTTACAGCTGGCACACTGTCACAGTAACTGCAGACTTTAAGGGTGCACACCTATACTGCTAATTTGGAAACAGCCTACTTTCATCCTCTTCCCTTCACGGTTGCCTCCAAAGGAAAATGACATACTTTAGACTCCACAAACACCCATCTTTTCAAAGAGGCAGTAATTAAATTGGCCAACTCTCACACCACATCTAGAGGACAGAGTACACAAAATGAAAAATAAAGTAAAGATATAAAAAATTGATAAGAGGGATAAATTTTTTTAATGTTCAGAGTTTTTCTGAGAGAATTTTGCTTATTTCAGTTAGTTTTTATTTCCAAATGAAACAAAAAACCCCATCTATATTTTCTTGTAATAGTACTAAAAACCACAAGTAAGAGATCAGAGCAGAAAAAGTTAACTTGAGAAAAATCTGGCCTTTAGCGAAATTTTGAATATCATAATGAGACTGGATACATTTTTACTTAATAAGTAAATACTAGTATTTATTGTTCCCACAATATCTCTATTCTCTATTCCCAAAATTAATGTGGCCCTGTGACAATGGAAAGAACACAAGAAGCTTATGAACCTTTAGTCATCACAAAACCAGCTAGCAAAAATGTCTTTTTAACGAGAAGAAAATACAACTTTGCAATATTGAAAACTACTGCTCTCTGGAACCCAAACTCCAAGGCACTGGCTCTATACAGAAATTAACATTCATAAAACACTTTTTAGTGAAATGTTAAGAGTCTGGAAAGCCACTGACATACATCACTCTTTTCACCACTCAAACTAATTGTGTGTCTTAAGACACCAAGTTGTTTAAGAAAACCAGTAGAAGAATTTAATAAATGTCAACAATTATGAAGAAAAAAATAAAGGAAAAACCTGTCAGGTAGAGAGGAATCACTCTGTGATTCAATTATTCCTGGTGACCCGAGAAAGATAAACAAAACAAAAGGCTACTGTTGTTCCTCTTCTGTACTGTCTGAATGGTAAAAGTGACTTTCCCCTAAACCACTTTTGGCAAATTGTAATACAGCACCAAGTACACAAAGAATGAAGATGTTTCTAATGCTAGCTGAATTTTAAATAAGACTTTTTAAACCAAAATTGCTCAATGGGATAGAAAGCAGTTATTGCATTATTATTTCAGATTACAGATTTAAATCTGCAGTATTAAGACTATTTTACAAGCACCTCTATCATGTTTGTGCTATGACTGTGGACACTCCATACAAATATGGAATAACGTAATATTCAACTCTTATCTGTCTGAGCCACATACTGTAAGGAGCTGGTATTTTTATGCCAGATTCACACTTCAGGGATTTTCCCTCCAAAGAGAACGTAAAAAGTTGAGGAAATGGCACATAACACCATGAGATAGACACATCCTTTCTCCCCTCCTTTTAAGTGACAGATAACTAATCACTAATTTCCTGGTGCTCCAAGGTAAAAACTGGCCCAAAGGCTGAGCATGCCACATTTGTATTTGTGTGAAACTCATGGAAAAACACGCAATATACCCTCCTGAAGTACATAAAGTAATTTCCCGTTGTTAAACTGAAGGCTATTAAAAAAAATAGTTTTGAAGCAAAATGGAATACATCTGAAAGAGAATTTCCTTCCACATCAATTTTGAATTAAAGGAAAAGATTCTGAGGATTTACTAAAGTGATTTGCTAAGAAAGCAAATAGGCAGAATTAAAAAAAAAATCAAAACCAGCTTTAAAAGATGTGCCTCATTAAATTATTTTGTCTAATAGGATTAGTTGCAATGATTTATCACAGTACTGTGTGATGTATTGACAAACACATGAGTAAGTATGTAACAGAACATTTTATAAAAATGGTGTTTAGGCTGAGTAACAACCTAATGAATGTGTTGAGATGTTGGAAGAGACTAGTTTTTGTTGTTTTTTTTCATGACAACTATAAAGCATTCAGATAAAGTAATGTCATATATAAACATCATGGCTAATCTTTTGCATAATTATTTTGCCCTACCTGTGACGAGGATTAAGTTCGTATATTATGTTAATCACATGTTTGTTAATTGTTGGTTATTAATTGCACAGTTATTAATTGGTTAAAGTATAGTTAAAGTTGTTAAGGTTATTCCTAGAGCCACAGTCGACCCCAGACATTCCCAGAGGAATAACCATTTCTTCCCAAAGTTTTCATGTTTTACAATTAAAAAGTTATTAAAGTTAGTTGCTTCTTACAAAACCAAGCGAGACACAGACATCCCCTAGACGGCAGCCAANGGGGTCTGATCGCCGCGGACCCGGTTTCTTTTTTTGCCTTTTTTTTTTTTCTTTCTCTCGGCTTTTCTTTTGGACTTTCCTCGGACGCTTGCTGCTACCAATAAACATCTTCTACCTCGCAGCAAGAGAGTTGTGCTCGTTTTTCACAAGTAACTTCAGGTTAAGAAGTTTATATTCTGAATAACTTGAACATTCAGGGTCCAGGTGACCTGGCCCAGTTTCTCTTCCTTAACCCTCCAATAAGTATCCTTGGGTAGCAACTACACTCACCTCACGAATTCACAGCAGCATTCAGAAGCTAAAAAGCTGTGCTCACAAACTGTTCAATATTTTATCAGGGCAGGAAACCTATGAAAAGAATAAGTAGTAATGGGCACTTTCAATATCTCACTTTTTTCTTTTTAAAATTCTATTATTTCATTATTGTATGTTAGGAGTATTAAAACACAGCTACCAAGGAGACAAACAGTATAATTACAAGAAGTTTTAGTATTCAGTTATGTAACTACTTACATTTTCAGCTAGCTCTTGAAGATGACATATCTTTACTTCAAAACTACACCAGTAAGATCAAGCGACTGCGCTGACCGCATTTATTTTTGGTTTCCCACAGGATATATTCCCATTGCTTTAGTATCTCCACACATCTCCAAACTTGTATCTCCAAAGTCAGACCTTCAAATCCACAACAAGAACTGAAGCAGGAGCTTAACATTTGGAAGTATAAAGTATTTCCACATTCTGCAATATTAACTACTAGGACAAGTAAGCAACAAACTGTGCTTGTTAGTGGATACTTTTTTTTTATGGCATCAGTTCAGAAACACACCAGTGCTCCCTCACAATTTTAAAGGGCAGTCTTCCGTATGTTTCCTCTTCATAATCACAGTTTTACAGGCCATAAGTTCCACACCTGGTTGTACAGTTGTCTGGGCACATCAGCATCTGATGCCACTTACACTACAGCAGCACAATGTCTTGAGATGTGACACTCGTTTTCCTTTCATCTGGCTTTTCATAGATGATGAGACATAGAATGCACGTTAATAAAATGCTACTTAGCATTTCCTGAACTTCCTAGCAGTTCCTCTGAACTGCTAAAAATGAGGGCTTCTTCTCATGATCTGCATTTGGATTTCACAGTAACTTCAGACATGATACAAATCTTTTTAATCCTCAGAAACAAAGAGGAGCTTGGCCCTGGCCAAGCTCTTTCTGACAATGCCTGTCATCAAGAGATACCACCTTTCCCTTCATTGCACAGCCTGGGGATGAGGCTCCTTATGGAACCTGCAAACTCTTCCCTTGCTGTGTAAGAAAAACCCCTGCTGGTTCCAGCTGCAAAAGGATATTTTCTAGAATTGTGTGCCTCACAGGAAGTAAGTTTTGACATTTTCCTTTATGAGAGGAAGGTATAAAAGCAACGAAGTTGCATGCGTGCAGACCTGCAATGCAGAAAGCTATTAGCTAATGGTGAAAAACAGCCAGTGCTGCAATGGCAACACACTGCAGAGGTAAAATGTGCTTTCCACGCTTCCTGGCTGGAAAGCAGCCCTGACTTCAGCTTCAGCAAATGCAGTGACATTTACCCTGCTTCCCCCGCATGCGGCTTCACCCTCACTGAGCCTTCTCAGAGAGCACATAACTATCCAATATAGTCTAACTCACGGCTTCTGGCATACTCCAAGCACCCCCTGCCTGTGGTCAGAAAAAAAAATATTTCTGATGTCTGACAGATGAAAGAAGCCTCTCAGTAATGCTTGTGTACTCACTCTGGCACAAACTCCAGGTTGAGCTCTCAGCAAATGCCTGTCTGGTTCAGTTGTTTTCTTTAGCGGCCACAGGAGCCACTTCTCTTTACACAGCTTGCTTGGTGAGCCTGTGGGGAAAGGAGCTAGTACAGCCTTCCTAGAAAGAGAAAAGAAGTCCTTTCAAAGGAAATGTTTTTGCTATAGTTTAAAGTGATAAATGTTTTGTGGACATACTTGAAACCAAATCAGGGAAGCCAGCTGCCCTTTAAAACATTTCCTAATGTGTTCAAAATAGGTTAAGAGAACGAAATATTCTACTGAATTCTGAAAGCAATAAACCAAATTCAATTGCAAAATGGTTAAGCACAAGCGTTCATCCAAATTCCATTACCTCCTGCCAGCTGTGCAGGGTCTGGCTAGCCGCGCATCTGATAAAATCTAATTGTCATCTAAGTTTGCAATTCTCAGAAATATTTACCAAAATTATTTTTCCACCCCAAGCATGGAAAGAACAACTGGTTGGTAAAAACACTCCATGAATTGTGGGCACCCAAACAGGGCACATAGCTCCCACTTGTATCAGTGAACCTGCAGAGGCTCCGGGGCCAATCTCCTACTGCCTTTTTTTTTTTTTTTAAGTTTGTATTTGCATGTGGTTATTAATGCAGTAGCATAAAAATGCGCTAATGCTTGCAAACATGCAGCAGCATCTCTGCCCTATAAAGCTCACTATCTGACTCTGGAAGCTTTTGGTGTCTGTAAACAGCCTGAAAAGGACCACGGGAGCAATCCTTCAGCACTGACTCTGTACTTGCCTGCCTCACAGAATTACTGGCACACATGCAAACGAGATAACTGCGTCACCAGACAGATTACAAAACATGTCTCTGGTAGAAGCAGACTTATTACAGTTTTAAAACCCGACTCCTATGTAGGTCACTGTCCTCACAAGCCATGGCACTGGGAGACTGTTGCATGCAGGACCAAGGGGCAGGAAAGGGTGGGAGTGTTCAACCTCTGACTTTTCTGCAGGCCCCATCACTGCCCTCTGGTTGCTCAATACAACCTCATCTTCTCTCTTTTCTGCTATGCACCCAAGATCTTTAAACTGGGAAAACAAATGAACACATTGAACTTGATTTACAATAATACACTTGTAAAACGGTTTATACAGTCAGAACATATCTACTAATCTTATTTTTTTCTGTCAGGTATTTGAACATTTCTTGACCCAGCTTTACAGCTAGATATTATCCATAACTCCCCTCACTAGCAGGGGCTGAAGCTCAAATATCTAAACAACCCATGCAGAATGATACTGTCAAACAAACAAAAACATTGGAAGTGGCTATTAAACCTATTTTTAACAATATTTGGTAAGACATAAACATTTTAACATTGCATTAAATTTTGCACTCGGTATAAAGTGAAAAGGAGAATAATTGTACTGTAAATTTCCTTACAGCACCTCATTTTAAATGCTGTTGCTCCAAATGAATCTGAAATATGAAAACATTTCTGCTAAAGACTAGAAAGCCAAAAATAAATAAATGTAAAATAACTGCTATTCTAGGATCCAATAATCTGATCTTCTACATGCAAAATCCAGCTATTTTCACTGGAAATGTCTCATATTTTACATAAACCTGAATCCATAATGCCCACTAAAAAGCCCCATCTCAGCAAACACGTTAAACTGCCACTCAGTTATTCAACATGTGATATTAAGCCAGGATTTCCAGAAGGGAAAATGAGGACAAGAGGAGGAAAAAAGTTACACAAGGAATAATAGTGGTTTTATTAAAATCAGAAGTGTATGAACTGAAAAAGAGCAGAGGTAGCAGATAAGGAGCATCCCCATGCCAGTGTAAGCACCCATAAGGCCAATGCCTGGCATCAGCACTTAGCCCCGGGGCTTCAGCAAATGCACATAAAGCTATAAAGCAAGGAAAACTCAGCTTGCAGGCAGCCAAAGGAAAGCTGCAAAGTTACAGTAGTATGATTAAACCGGTGAACCAAGATGTTTCTACATCATAAACATACTGACAGCCATGGAGACTCCTCACTGCAAGGGCTACTGAGGGCTCTCAGATCTGGATGGTGGAGGTATGTGCTATGTCTGTGGGACCACCTGCAGCTAGAAGACCATTAAATCAACCCAACAGTTATAAATGATGTTTCTTTATCAACTCTAGAGTTTCCATCCGTTGGACACTGGCAGGGCTTTGTAGCAAAGTCTTACAGAGAAATGCTAAGCAGCTTTTATTAGTTCAACTGAAATAACAGGGGTAAGAAGCATCACAAAAGGTCATGAATCCTCAAAACCACAACTCCTATCCACAAATAAACTTCCTCTCCTTCAAAGGATGAACGTCAGTTATATATGAAATATCCGAATTATATCATCCCCTTAAAAAAAAAAAAATCAAGCTGAGATGATTCACAGAGGGCATTTCACCTGTGCAAAGATTTCCAGAGAGACCAAGAGGGGCTGTAACTGCCTGGCTGCTCTGCTCTGCCCTGTTTGAAGAGGAGTCACTAGAGGCCAGCCCCCAGGCACAGGAGCCTGCAGCTGTTATGTAAGGCAGGCAGTTCTGCAGTGCCTAAATCTCAGTGTCTCAAAGCACTTTGGCAGACCACGAACAAAGTTTTACAGCAGCGATGTCAGGTTGTAATTTTTATCTAGAGACAGAAAAACTGAGCCAAAGAAAAATTAACTGATTTATCTTAGGGGAGGAAAAAGGTCACAAAGAAAGATTTTGTCAAAATTTTGGAAAGGCTCCTGGCTCCCACTATGCTTGAATCAGTGGAACCAGCCGGTTCAAAGACACTGTTGTAAAAGCTTTATAAATGTCACTGCATGAGATGGGAAGATCCTGGTACTGGCAAAGTGAGAGCTATGAAGACTGATACTACCAATGCTAAAAATAGGAATTGCAGATCAGAACTTTAAACTGGCATAGGAGAATTAATAAGCGTCACCTCAAAGTTGATCTTTCCTACAACACAATTGCAGACTTTGATCTTACCATTTCAAGTTGCACTTATCTGACCCCTGGCAGACAATGTACATAATAATTGACCATACTAATTGAATGGCATTGAAACCAAGAGATGAATTCCATATGCATCCATACCATGAGAATGTCATCTTCACGTCACAGTTCTACTCACAATTCAGTTACCAACTCCCAGTTCTTGTTCAGGATGACAAATAGATTTATTCATTTACTTTCTGCTGCAGACCATAAGTATTAGAATACACATACTGAAAACTACTTCTCCTAATTCTTGACTTAGCCATAACCGAATGAAGATTCCTTCTTTCACTTTTTGTATTAACTAAAATCTTCTCTTTAGAGCCACAATGCAGGCACAGGACCAGAATCACAAACTGGCTGAGACTGGCTGGGACCTTTGGAGGTCACCTAGTCCAACACTCTGCACTCCAGCAGGACTACCTAAAGCTTTTTGCTTAGGACTATGTCTAGACAGCTTTTGAATATCTCCAAGGATGACGACTTCACAACCTCTCTGAGCAACTTGTCGGTCTCTCTCACAGTAAAAAAGTGTTTCCTGACTTTCAGACAGAGTTTCCCATGTTTAAGTGTATATTCATTGCCTCTTGTCCTGTCACTGGGCACCACTGAAAAGAGCCTGGCTATGCCATCCTTGTATGCTACCATCCCCTATTTATACACAGTGATGAGATCCCCCCATGAGCATTCTCTTCTTTGCTAAACAGTCCCAGCTCCTTAAGCCTTTCTGCATAGAGGAGATGCTTCTTAATCCTCTTTCTGTACCTTTATTGGACTCTGTCCAGTATATCCATGGACATACTTGTACTGGGAAGCCCAAAATTGGACATGTTGTTGAGAGTCAGGAGTGAAACTTAATACTATTGTTGCATGAATACTGTATGAAGTTTAACAAAGAAAAAATTTAGCTCATTTATATATAACAGCCTGCACTGAGATCCCAGTGATATTAATAAGTTTTAATTCAGGTTCTTTGCTCCCATAGTTCAAGATGTGTTTGGTGATTTTTGAAGAAGAAATTACTTGAACAGTAGCCTTTTTTTCATATTGGACTTTAAGAGAGAATGTTCCTGACAGAACTTACTGCAGAAGCCTGATCCTTTGCCATACCGAGCTCCTCTTTCAGCAAGGTGGGCATTTTTGCCTGATTAAAGAAGCCAATGTCAGCCAAATCCTTCCTGCGAACTGAAACTCCAACTGGAACACAAAAGCCTGAATCTAACACATTAACCAACCAGGTTACATTGTGCCTGGCGTGAATAAGTTCAGCTCACCCAGCTTCTCACTGTTTGCAGCATCAGTTCCAGGGGGATGGAAAGGGTTGGTTCTGTTCCACTAGAAAAAAAATGTGAAGCAAGTTTTCTTAACTGAGATGCACCATTTGGAGACAGCTTAAAAGAAAGCCAGGAAGTCAAGACACCAACTGTATTCCCTTACATTACTGTTTGTCAAACAAAGCATCTCCAGTGTTTCCTAGGCTACAAAAACTTTACCCTCAAACAGAAAAAATCATCAGTTGAGTGGAAATGTTCCACAAAGGACAACAAATAGCATAAGTGACCCTTCCTTTCATCACATCATTTTATATCTCTCTTCCAACCAGGATGCATCTGTACCTTGACCCTTTCTTCCATAATACATCACAACACGACATAATCACATCATATTTTTTACATATATCCTTACATTATTTTGTTTTCCCCTCAACATTGTGAAATTTTCCAGTGCTGTTCTACATTTGCCTATTTTGAATTTATGTATATTTAGTGACTAATATTGTACTGAATGTCATGGCATTTCAGGCTGGTGACACCTGTCTACTCTTCATATATTTCTACAGAATCACTTACTCTTTTTTCCACTTTTTAAGGTGAAAAATAATGGTAAGGAATGCAGTGTATTTTCAAAGTATCATTTTTACTCATAATTTTTTTCGTAGGAATGCAATGTTTCTCCAAAAGCACAGAATCTTATTCTAGAAGAATTGATTATACAACTAGACACACTTGACATATGCTGTTATTTGAATCTGATTATATAAATTAGGTAATCTGAACTGGTATAAATTATAGCATTTCCAGACATGATTAAAAGCACTTCTAACATACATTGTAATTTGCACTCATTACACTGTGATAATGTTTCACATGAGGAAGTAGGGGAATAAACCCTACAAGCCTTTGCCTTTAAGAAAACAGCTCAAACCCTCATGCTGAGTTTATATCTGAGGAAGAAAAAAAAAGCACTGTATAGTAATAATATCTTTAGAACAATTACTATGTAAAGTGACAGAGAATTTGCTGGAAGGAAACTTATCTATAAATCTAGACAGTCATTCTTAGTGGTTTGAGGTTGGCAACTACTAAATTGGTGACAAATGAAAACCTGATTCCAAGACAATAGAATAACTTCTAAAACAAGAAGGAAGAAAAAGGCTAATTTTTGTTTCAAATGAAATGAGATTTTGAAAGACCATCACAAAGTACAGAAAAATTCCTGAACTGCTTTCTTAATATAACTATTTAGAGAAAAGTGTGTTGAGCAATTATATATTACCTCTACTTCATTATGAGCACAGTTTAAAGAAACTATAGCAGAAAAGTAGCTGAGCCAAATAGTGCTGTGATCTACATCACTGTGAGACTGCAGTTATACCTCTGACATCTTAATTTGGATTTACATGGCTGTAATTTACAGAATTTTGTTGTCTTTAAAAATGTAGAAAGGTGGTTGATGCCTCAGGCCATTTTTAATCAGCTCTGGCTGTACCACTTTCGCAGAAGGCAGACTGATGTTAAACTTTTTTTACCCTTTCCTGGCAGATGTCAGTCAGAAGAAGCTGAGCATAAATATTAACAGAATTTCTGTGGAACCAAATAATTTTTAATACAGCCTGAATGGTTTGACATTCCCTGCTTTTTCTATAATGCTATTCTATGTCTACCAGGATGTCCAAATATCACATTTTACTGTTTAGTCCATGCACAAGAATGTGCCAATAGAAAAAGAAAAGCAGATTATAATCTCTGCACAGAACTTTGAATCCTAACTATAATTTCAATGACAGTAAGCAAGAAAAAGATATGGTACTTTACAGTAAGACCTAACCCCAAAATTTTAGTGAAAGTGATCCAAACTTGTACTTCAATTTTCTCTCTTTACTTCACTGCAAAAATAGGAAAAAGAAGACGTGGCAAAAAAAGATTGTCCAACAAGTAGTAAAATGTGTAACTTAGGAAGATAAACAATGATTCAATCCACAGTTTTGAAAACATACCAGTTCTAGGATGCAAATGTGCTTTCATACAAAAAAAGATTCACTTACTTCTTTCTTTAATCTTTAGTTATAAAAATAACTCGAATCCTGTTTGAAAATTCAGGTTTTTTGCTGAGAACCCTCACCTGGCATCAGGACTCAGGTATCCCCTTTCAGCTTAAGTTAAGCCTTGAAAGGATAAACTTTGCCAGACCAGTTAAAACTAAATCAGACATATTCTTGAACTAAAAGCTACTTTTTTCTTTCCTTTGAATTATCTCCACATCCAGCACCTTATCCTAAGTGCTATTTTGCTACTTGTTGATTTCTTCATTACACTCTCCATTAACTCTGCAACCAAGGAGGTCAATATCATTAACTGCTCCCACTTTCAGCTCATGAAATTTTGAAAAGAAAATCAAATAATAATTTGGATATTTCCTTAATTCCTTAGAACTTACAAGTATGTGTTCTAAAACAATGATTTACAGAAAGCAGCTTTGACACACATTTATGTATGTTAACCGAAATTGTGATAATTAACTCAGTAAATCAGTGATTTACGAAACTGCATTTTGAGCACGACTGATCAACAAGGTATTGGGAGAAGCATTGGATTCCATATTACTGCACCTTTGAGTTTTAAGTCTGGGTGGGCTTCAGCACCCTGACTTGAAAAATTTATTTTCTGTGCTGCAGACTTCAAGAGGCTGATGAAAGCGTGTGGGCTGGTTTGGATGTGAGCCATGCTTTTTCCACACATCATTGTGTCTCCTGCACTAATGACTCACACCTGCACATGCTGCTATCTGATTTCTAGACAAAGTTATTTATAAACTGGAACAGCAGTGCCAAATTCTGGTGGTGTAACTATACCAGTCATTATTTACCTAAAGCACTTGCCTGTGAAGCACAGACAATTTGGGGACACTGAGTTCGCTTGCCTTTGAGGAGCCATGAAAACTGGATGCAGCTTCCCCCTGATAAAACCCACATTGCAATTTTATCTTGCAGACTTCTGTGGATTTCATGTGGTAACACAATACTTTTCACATGGCTGCAAGATAAGCACAGGCTTCCAAGGTCAGACACACAGAGGAAAAAAACCATCCTATCTTCTCTCACAGTAGCTACTGGAGTTATTTCCTATAGCATTTTTTTATACTTGAAGACTTGCATGTTGCAGACATAAAAAAAAAAAAAAGGTATTTTATTCAAGCAAAACTACAGTTGCCCCAAGCTTATGATTACAGTATTGCCTGCAGTGTCTCACTCACTGGTCCAGAAAAGTATTTAAACCTTCACATTACAGTCTCTGCCTTCAGACACACTTCCTCAGTGCTCAGGCTTTTGCTAGCTATGATTGTAGAAGCATCAGCATTTGGGAGAAATTACATCTCTCTTTCTCCTTCTTCTGCAAGTGGCCATGAAGTGTTTTTACTACAGCTTTGGATGAGGCCATTTGTATTCCTTTCTTTCTTTGGCATAACTTTGTGAAGAGCAAATAAGATGAACAGTTCAGAACAACTGCCTAAATGATCTCTCTGTGAAAAGAGAAACATACAATGGGTTACATCTTCAGAGAGATAAAACAGTCATCTGCTGCAGTGTAAACTTTCAAAGATGTTAATCTCACGCCTAGTAAGCACACAGCATCCTACCCCTTAATGCTGAAAATCACATAGTGTTTTGAATCTTGGATAGAAGTGATTGCGTATCTAAACAAAGCTCTGTTTAAATAATAAAAAATAAAAAAAACCCCAACCAACAAACTAAAGCTTTATACAGAAAATCAGGTATATAAGCAAGCCTGTTCCAGTTATAGACATGCATTTTGCTTCCAGCAACACAAGGTTCTTCCACACATATACTCACGTATACTTCTCACTGTGTGCCTCAGAAGAAAAACTGTCAGGTATTAATAGTAATATTAATATGGCTGTTGAACTGCACACTGGAGAGCATTTGATTTCAGGTAGCTAAGTTGTGTTCAGAAATCAATATGCTGCTGTCTTCCTTGGTGCAAATTTACTGATGTTAAGGGTTTGCTTCTGCCTGTTATTAGCAGTTCATTGCAGGGCCAAATTATTTTAAACTTTTACAGAACACTTAGCAAAATAAGGCTTTGCTTCCAGTTAAGTAGTATCATAGTTAATTAACCTTTAAGAAGTATCAAGTTAATTTAACTTGATTCTGTAGTACCAGGGGTTAAAATACTTCATGAACTGAGTAAGGATATCTTGTCTTTAAGCTACAGAAATAATAGGGAAAAAAAGGTTTCCTTTCATCATACAGGCAATCCTCCCCTCATAGATATTTTACTAAAAAGTGCAAGAATAGAACCATGTTCTTTGATTTGATTAAGGTTTGAGCAGGTTTGCTCTTTTTTTGCCTCCATAATTTCAGACTGCACAAGTTGACATTAATCAAGCAATGAATACTCGCCAAGGCAAGGCTGATGATCAGGGAAGTGCCCTGGGTCATACACCCCTGCTTCTTACAGCTGAGTAGAAGTACAACAAAAAAATTCAAATTCAGCTTACTGCACATTTGTCCACATTTTCTCTCCTTCTGCTTTTATTCCTTATCCATGAGTTTAAATATTTTCCCAATGCCCAGTGTTTCTTATCTGCTTACGAAACTATCATTCTTAGTTTAGATTATCTTGATATGCATTCAATCTTGTTGCAGTTCTTACACTCATTCATTTTTCCATCTTTTCTGTCTTCTTTTTTAGTTTATTCCCTTCTCAAAATTATTATTTTCAACTTCATCTCCGCTTATAAAGCAACTAATTTATCTAATGCTTCTAAAATAAAAAATTTCTTTGTTTTAATTTGTTAGGTATGAATTTTTTTTTTTAAATAATAAGGAAACTACTTCTGTAAGGAAAGTATTTGCTTTATTCATGGAACTAGAACAGTCCGAGAAAGAAAAGGTGAACTCCACAGGCCTGCTTATCAATTATCCTGAAATACTATACAGTCCTGTGAACGGGATTTGTTCTTGCTACTTTTTCATGACAAAATTTTTACCAGTACCTATGTCATGGTGAATTTTATGATGTTTTTTAGGAACTGAACTCAAAGCATAAATTGATTTCACCGAAAAAGACCAATAGATGGTGCAGTGCTGTCAAATCCAATGAATCAAAAAGCTCTATATCCTTATACAAATTGCCTGAGGCATTTTATAAATAAAGAGCTTGCTGCAAAGACTTTATCGATTCTGAAAACACACTGTTTTTAATTTGTAACTGTAAATCTGATTTCATATGCTGGGAAAAAGACCAAGAACAACACTAACCTAAAAAAAACCCAGAAAATAACCCCAAAACATTGAGGGGGAAAAAAAAAACCAAAAAACCCCCTACACATACTTTTTCAATCTCCTATTTCTCATAGATGCTGGTCTAACAACTAGTCTTTTCTGGCATTGGCATTGCCACTTCTTCCTGCCCCATCTATCCATGTTTACCCCTGTGCAGATTCATGGAAAGCCAAGAACTATATCCATAGTGATAGGGGAAAGGAGGCTCCAGAGCATGGGAGTATTTCGGACTTAATCTGTTTTCATGCATGCGGCTGGCAGGCAATCTCTGCACCAGGAGCAGTGTCACACGATCTCACCGGTGGCTGAGCAGGGCCAGTTGCGCAGAGCAGCACATGGAGGCCCATGTGCACTACAGGGCATATTCCTGCTGGCCTGCAACATGAACTGCAAACAAATCCAGCCTAAAAGCCTGGAGTGCCTTTATACCCTCTCCCCAGACTGACCTGGCAGGTCACAATCCCTCACTGCTCTAATGGCCTGTTCTTAATCACCTGTGTAGCAAAGTAAAAAGCATCATGGCATCAGAGCAGCTTTACTTGTCCCTAAATACTCAGCTGTCTACTCA
Source organism: Aleadryas rufinucha (assembly GCA_013397815.1). Classification (NCBI taxonomy): domain Eukaryota; kingdom Metazoa; phylum Chordata; class Aves; order Passeriformes; genus Aleadryas; species Aleadryas rufinucha. The sequence continues at coordinate 614,690 of VZTH01006992.1, read as the reverse complement.
ATAATTATGCTGAGTTCTTCATTTCCTTTAAGCAAATTCAACAATTCACTTTTCCTCATGATCGCTGCACTTATGCTGCCTTCAACGTCACCATCTCACTCAGAATATAATCAGCATACAATTATTTTCTCTCTTATAAATGGAAGAGAAGATTAGGTCCTGTAACCAGGATACACAGAAGTAAACAGAGTGTTGTGGTTTCTTTCTCAGCTCTGCCAGTGACCTGGAGGGTAACTGCAAGCCTTTGCTTCTAACTGAACATCAGTAGAAGATTTCAAAGTACCAAGAAATTACCACAAATGTACAAAGAACAAAATGTTTTCATTTCCTAAGCAATCTTCATTGAAAACTAGATTTGTCCCCTGCTCCCATATCACTATGAAAGTTTAAGTTCTTTAGAAATAAATTTGTAACAACAGTGAATTTTTTCCTGTTCCCCAAGCAGCTCTTTTCTTTCACCCCCAGTTTCTCTGTACTGAGGAACAGCCAAGGCACTGGACAGGCATTGCTTGTTTTCTATGTGAGTTACCAGTGTGGCTTGCAAACTCTGACTTCAGAGGTCCCAGACCTTCTCCTTGTCCTGCAGCTGAGAAAACACATCAATACACATCCCTTCTCTTTTGAGGGACTTTTTGAGTAGCAGTGGACTTGGGACTTTTGAGTAGCAGTGACACTGTTCTTAGGTCTCCTTGGGAGGAGACATCTCTGTAAAGTTATACTATGTTCAGATGCTAGGAGATGGGAAATGTACCATAAAGTCAAAGGAAACTGAAACCATGAATTTCTATGCCAGAATGTGGCAGTGTCCAGTCCAGTATGCGGACAAGCATACTGAAAACCAAGACTTCCACAGTCATCCTGCAGTTGTGTGATTTATGTGATGACAAATGTCACGCTTCCTTACCATAACTAAACAGGCTCATTACCAACAGCTACACTAGAGCTACCAGAATGACTGCAATAAATACACAAATACTCATGAAGCTTCATTTTGAATATAAAAATCAATTTCCTGTTGATATGTTCAGCACCCATTTACATTCTCAAAAAAAACCCCCCACCTAAATGGCACTTGAATTTATAAGTAATTTGTATTTATGAAAAAAAATCTTTCCCTTCCCACACACTGTGTGAAGGCAGATAATGGCAATGGTATCACATTAACAAGATCAGTAGCAACCTGGTACTTTTTGTGTTCCCGTAAGTGCAAAAGAAATGTCAAAGGTAGCAACCAGTCATTTTATACTTTTTGGATTTCTGAAGGCAAAAATCAGGTCATGAATGGCTACCACAAAAACTTCTGCAATTAGTAGAAACGCATCGGGAAACTTCAAATATATGAATTGGGATTGGACTTGTTTCATTGAGGCGATATTTCTGATCATGAGAAAATTAAACAGGTACAGATAAAATATTTATATTTTGATATAAGTACTGAATTTTACACACTGATTTAGGACCATTTACACACTCTTTTCAGGCCCATTTAGCACAATTGAGACTGCCAAGTTGGTGGCATTAAAAAGAGAACTAGACTAAAGAAGTAGATACTGCTTTGAAGAAACATTATTTTATATAATGAGTGTATTAAGTCTCATCATGTTGAACCAAGAAGAAAATAATCAGGAGCTCTAAGTGCTAACCCTCTTTGAGTTAGCCTTCAGACAAAAACTTTCTTCTCATCTTACTACTTCTCCCTTGTATATGCCCACAAACCCCTCTTATTTCTGTTCGTACAGGCACATACCACGTAAGTTTCTCTGTTTTGCACTGTGACAAGTGCATGTCAGTTTGGGGACATCTGCTGGCTTGAGCCTAATATTCCATAAAGGAGCCTAATTGCTTCACATGCCTATCAACAAAGAGCCCAGTGATTAAAGCTACTGACTTTAAGGCTTAGCCCAACACTTGAAATGACAACATGCATATTAATAATGCACTTACTATTCCATTGAGCAACGTGAAATGAAGAACACTCTCTTACCGTGTCGAGTACAAGAGAGGCATGGAAATCCTGGAGCAGGTCCAGTGGAGGGGTTCAATGATTAGGAGACTGGAGCACCTCTCTTACAAGAAAACGCTGAGGGAGCTGGGCCTGTTCAGTCTCAAGTAGAGATGACTGAGAGGGGACCTAATCAGTGTCTATGAGTATCTGAAGGTGGGGTAGCAAGAGCCACACTCTTCTCAGTGGTACCAGCAACAGGAAAAAATGCTATGGGCAGAAAACTGATTCACAGGAAATTCCACGTGAATATGAGGAAAGATTTCTATACTGTGTAGCCTTTTGAACATACAGAAGCTGTTATAAAACCAAAAGATTTTTTGCCACCTCTTTTGTTCAGTGTTTGAATGAGAAGTGACACATGATGAGTTCTACCAAATAGCAAATCTATTGAGACTCTTACCTCTGTCACAAATGCTTCCATCTGCACGAGGCATAAGGAGAAAACAGATGCTAGCAAAAGCATAGCAACAGGATAAAAGGGAATGTGCTGAAGGAAGACAACTCTGCTTGTTGCAAAAGTGGTGATGCAGCTGTTGAAGTTGGAGAAGAAAAATGAGAGAGATGTAGAATGAGCCATAAACTAGCAAGCAGAATGACAAGGTTCTGAAGATGCAATTAAAAGAAAAAAAAACTTTTTTAAACCACATGAACAGTGTTGGGCTTTTCATAGTAGCCAAGCTGTGTATATTCCAGCTCACAGCCAAGTGTCAAGAATTCCTTTCCGGAACTTTAGTGTGCAATAGCTTGACAAAGAAAATATTTTCAAAAACAGTTTGAGGGAAAAAAAGTATTTTGAATACACTAAAAGAAAAAAGGCAAAATTCAAAGGAATTTCTTGTTAAAAAACCCAAAAAAACATTCACCTTAAAAATCTAAAATGTGATAAAGCTGTAAGTCACTGAAAAAAAATTCTGTCGGAAAATGTTCAGCCACTTTCAGCATGTAACAAAAGAAAAAGTTGTTCAATTTTTAATAATTGATGATACTGCTAGACTGAAGCACCAATACATGCAGAGATGCTGAATAACTTCATGGACGAACAGGGAGACAGCTACTGAGTGAAAGCCATTTCTTGGATCAGGCAGCCATAAGACTATTTTTGAGTGACGATACCTGTAGTACACTTGAAGTCTCTTAATCTTGTCAGCCTCAGAAGAACACTGCAAAGTGGGAGGCAAAGAAGGTCTGAGGCTACACAACAAAGCCAGGGCGAAGAAATAGCAAACATTGCTTAGTATTTAAGGCAGATATGAGAAGCCTCTCCTTAGGCAGGTGTTAGAATCAGACATACAAGTAAGTGAAGTTAGGTTCAGTAGGATTTTAAGGTAATACAGAGGGATAAGAAACTTGAGGCGCCAGCTGGCGCCGTAGTGCCTGGCATCCACTTGATGGCACTGTGAACAGGCGACTTGGCTCGCAGCGGGGACAGCGCCGAGCGGTTCCACCGCGCCCCGAAGGGTAAAGAGCAGGTTTGAGGTGGAGAGCTGCAAACACGTGTAGCCTGCCCGGCCTCCCTGCTGGGCTGCACTCATATGGAGTAAATGTCTATCCCAAAGTGCAGAAGCACCATAAGGATGGCTAACTTGATTTATACTTAATTAACACGTACAAAACATGCTGTCGTGCTAAAAATGTACAAAAAATAGCAGAAACGTGAAGCGATAGGACAGTCATCACTTATCTTTGGGAGCCCCTACTCTAGCTATACACGCTCACTTAAGTTTGTAGTTTTATCGCCACCAAAGAGGAACGCAAGCCACTAGAGGGGGTGAGACCCTTTTCTGGTAGCACACGAGTGCAAGCCTCAAGCACAGGATTGCAGGATGCTTTCCATCACTTGTCGCTGTATCCTCAGCCTGGATCTGCCACAGCTTTTCACTCCTTCAGCGCCGTCCTTTCCTGCCTCCACTTCCCCTCTCCCTGTTGTAAAACCGGTCTTAAAGAGATAACAGTTTCTGTATCCCTACGTGTACTTCTAAATGCTATTTAACATTCCCGTTTATTGGGTTTTTTCTGTGACAAATGAAAGTGATAAGGTATCAGCATGCATCTCTGGTTACTGCAACAGTACCAGTCACAAGACCACATATTTGAGTATTATTTCATATTTCAGTAGTCCCACTGTCAGACTAACAGGAAAATTATAACCATGCCATTAGGCATGGCAGCAGATACTCGCAGCAGCAGCTGCTGCAGAGATCTCTGTTCCTCCAAGAAAAGCAGAATCAACTCAGAAAATTAAAATTTTGAGAGAAAAGGAAATGCAAAATTATTCCATTAAAGAAAAAACCCAACAGTTCTGCTGCTGTAACTCTGCCATTGTAAAAGATGCATCCAGATACGCAATGTTCTGGTTATTGTTCGATATTCACTTTCATAGCTTTCACAATCATATTCGTCTAAAGTCTCACTGTCTAACTTCACATCAGAAGTACAGCAACTACGCCAGAAAAGCAGGTTCTGTTTAAAAATATTCATGAGATACTGTTTTAACAGTTAGATATTTCCTGCTTCAACATCACATTCTCCTACAAGCATCTAACATTTAATCCTTTTATATAAGCAAAAATAGATCTTAGTATCTGACTTGACATATCTATTCTAATAAAATCCACAAAACTGACAGCAGATGCAAAACAGAAGGCCATGCATATTATAATAAAATTAAATTAGAATCAATTCTGATTATTCATCTCTAGTTCAGTTTTCATTAAAATAAAAAGTCTGAGTACCTGATGAAACAGTAATTGAAGCATTTTGTTTTAATATTCAGGACATACTACTTAAGTATGACATCAGTGCAGAACATGATCACTGAGTAGTTACTCAGTGGAACTCCTATTCATATTCATTTTATTGAATCCTCCTTATACACAGAACACAGAGGCTTATCAAATAAGTTTCTTACCATTCCTACTCTGAGAATGGAATTTAATTTTTAAATATTAATTCTAATTTTTAAAGAATATGGTGAAAGCTGTAATAGGTTAAGGGGGAAAAAAACCCCCAACCAACCAACAGCCCCCACCTCTTTATTCTTCCAAAAGTAAGCATTAATGCAACAACTTCAAACTGACAGCTGAACACATAAAAGGCTCAAGCTCACTCCTATAGGTTTTTATGGTGGCTTTTCATATCTCACTGGAATGGCCTGTGCTTCCTATGTATGGTGATTTCTCAAAACCCACTTCAGAAAAATAAAATGCTTTCCATTTCTATGTGAACTGTGTGGTCTGGCAGCAACTACTGAGTTCATCACCCAGTGGTCAGATTTTGTCAGATGTTCATGAAATCACACAAAACCAGAGGTAATTTCTTCACTTATAAGGCAAACTACAGTCTCTACATTATATGTTTTTCCAAAACTTATGTTAAATGCAGTACCTTGTTGCTCTAATTTGTTATCAAGAAGCTTCTTGTCAATCTGCTGGTTTAACATTTCTGGAGGTAGACTTCAGCCTTTGTAAGTCATCCACATCTTCACTGCTCTAACTCTACCAACTTCTTGAATTCAGGATTATTCAATATTTTTTAAGAAACTAGAGATCAGAGTTTACCCTCGAAACAGCTGTATTATAGAGGTGACATTTCAGCTGCTGTGCATGTCTAGTAGGGTAGCAACAAACTTTGCCACCACTGAGAATCAAAATTTTTGGACATTGAGGATTAATAGCTCATGACTTTACACTTTGAGTTGAAGAAGCCTTGCAACCCTAGGCTAGAGCACGTTACCAACCTTTGTGATTCAAGCACAGAAGCAAGTACCCAGGCCCCACTAACAATATTTTCTACTTTGGGTGACAGAAGAAGAAAATTCAGATTGTGTTTATGGTAGCATGTCTTGGCAAGCTTCCTCCTTTCAAAGCCTCCTCTCCTTAGTAGGGAGTAGTAGCATATTCACAGCTATTCTGCTCAGTAGGACAAGTCTGCTGGGCTGCCCCAGCTCAGACCACAACACGTGGTCCTGTTATCCTACAAGATATCCCACTGACACTCACCACATGGCAGCTAGGACATCCTCAGCTCTTGGATCTCCACAAGTCCATTGCTGCTTGGCACCCCACAACACAGCCCTACACACTGGGCCCTGCCCCCTACAGCTCCAGGGCATTTCCACTCACCTCCCAGTTTAAAACCATGCCACAACACTGGAGAGCTATTACCAATGAATTTGCTTTGTAACCATGACACCAGCATTGCAAAATGCTATTCTGTTTTTATACACCAAAAGCTTTTTCTTAAAAAAACCCCAAAACCCAACAAAAACCCCACCCCCCAACACCAGAAAAGAGAAGAAAACGAGGTTTCTTTTTACCCATTCTACCACATGGACAGCAAGTTGCCAGCAAATTAATACTAAGGTTAAATTCATGTCAAGTTTAGTCCAAAGACTTTAGCCTTAATAGCTGCCAGTATAAATATTGTTTTATTTCACTAAAAATATATGTGGATAATTATTCTAAGTAATAACATTCCCCACAGACCAAATTAACAATTAAGGGTCCTACTCACAGCTTTCACAAAGCACTGTTAAATGAAGCATTCTTCCTGGTGCCCCTGCCTCTATCACTATGCTGTTCACAGGAAATATTTTTCTAAATAAAGTTCGATAGACCTGTCAAGGGTTACCTGAAGTGCACTGCATAATTTCCTGCCTGAAATTTCTGACTATCATTCACTATTACGAACAATGTGGCCCAATTCTCTTACAGCTCCAACAACATTTCAGCTATAAAAATTGTCATAATATTGTTTTAACCCTAGTTTAGTGCTTGCCAGCTATGCAAGAGATGCAAAATTATTACCATTAATGGTTAAACTACTCTAGCTTTCATGATTTCAGTGAGCTCTAGTCTAGAACGTAACCTGGCTGCACAGTAACTCTTAATCTTGTTGACTAATTTTACTGGTAACCCATGTTTTTCATGCTTTGTTGTAGGTTGGGGTTTTTGTAATTAAAAACACAACATCCACAGTAATTCAGAGAGCTCTGGAATCTTTTATATGAACAGAAACAGTTTTTGCTAAAATTAACAATCAGCAAAATGAACTAGCTAGTTAAGGGACAAACAAAACTTTTTTTCATGGTAATGCAGTGACAGCAAGATGACAACAGAAGCAATGAAGACATGCCCAGGCTTTCAAAAACAGTTCTCGGCGTAACTAAGAGGTAGTTTTAAAACACTAAGAGAAGTGCACTTGTTGGTTTTTCAGGCTCGAGTGTACAAAAAATTGGTTCAAATGTCTTCTACTTCTCCAGACATGAAAAGTACCAACTGTCAGAGCAGCAAAGAGGCACTGACCAGGGGTTCTGGGGAGAAGGCACCCCTCCTGCCAAAGAAGACAGATGACTGCAAAAAAACCTGCTGCACCAGGTGGAAACTGGTGAAGATTTTTAGGGCAAAACAACTGGGATGAAAATGAATAGGGAATCACTTTTCACTCTGTTCACTACAAGCAAAACAAGAAGGAATAACATGAAATTAATTAATGTCATATGGCAGTTATTCACACAATATGAGGGATATTGTGAAAGTTATATGTCTTGCTTCAAGAAATGCCTGAATAAATTCCTAAGCAGAAAATCCCTGGGGTGGTATTAAATACACAGATACCATGTCTGGCCCTGAGCTGCAAATAACAGTACACTGGTGGGCTGTGTGAGAGAAATACCATCCCGTGCTTGCCTCATTCCAGGCATTTGCTTTCAGCTGCTGACAGAGAAAGGTCCCATGAAAGACGAGGACAAGAGCTTTATTCATTTGTGGCCACAGATTTAAACAGCCATTTCCCAGATACAGGGGAAACACACTTCTGTATACTCCTAACAGGCATTACAGCTATATTGCTGCTTACATACTCCAGCTGCTGGGATGCAGATGGGAATTTCTCAGGTGGACAATTGCAAAGATAGCACGGAGAAGGGCTGAATTCCTTCTAATGTACAATCAGGAGTTTTCCAGTTAAAGACCAGCTGCACTTTTGCAAACCAGTCAAAGACAGCAGGGTTGCACAACTCTCATGGGGATGAGAAACACTATAGGTAAAGCTCAGAGAGAGATGAGAAGTACTATATGCAAAGCTGGGACTATTAAATTAATGGCTGAAACTGATTTTTGTGACATTGCTTTGGTGTTTTCTAACCAGATCTGTTCAAATAAGGGATGCTACATGCAAAGAAAGCAGTCAACAAGGCTTCAAAAGCTCAGGCTGAGTCAAAAAGAAGGAAAATTATTTCCTTATTATAAAGTAAGAATATTTAAAATTGAAAATCTGATAGCACATATGGAATCACGTAATGTCATTTTTAGAATTATGTTTCAGAAGAGAGATCACTGTAAAGTGATTCGCTCAAGGGGATACTGTGAATCAGTGCTAGAACAACAATACTGTTTTAATTACAGTTTCTTATTAAGCCTGTATTAACATGCTGAAGGTCAGAGGTTGACTTAATTTTTAGCTAAGAAGTTTTCAATATCTCATCATGTAACCTATAGCTACAGATAGGCTCTGCATCACTATTCCAGGGGGAAATACTTTTGCTGGCAGGAACTACTGTATGAACATTTCATTCTGCTTCAGGAAAGATAAGCAATTCACAGGAGATGCAAAATACTATTTTCTAAAAGTATATCAAGCCTTGAAGTTATTATGAAGAACAGCTAGGGAGAACTGAATAGACTGACAGAAGTTCAGAAAACGCTTCACTAGGGACCAAGTCCTCCCATCCAGCCCACAGGGCACATCTCCAGTAACTGTCAGAAATAAAGGCTTCACCAGCTGTTGACCACAAAGGTTTCCTCTTACATGCTTCTGTAACAGGGCCCCAGTGCAGATTTCACTTCAAGCAAACAAGGTTTTTCTAATAAGCCATCTGATCAAAATAATTTACTTGGTTTAAGGGAGTTTTGCCAAGAAAAGAAAGACAGCTGAAAGTAAAAACTTTATTCCTTAGGTAATGTAAGAACAGGGTTTTCTCCAAAAAAACCTAAAAAACAACCAAAAAAACCCATAAACAAACCCCAAAACAACAAAAAACCCCACCAAACCAACAACCAACCACCAAAATCTAGTTTTTATAGTCAATTCCTTATATAGACAGTACCTAAGGGTAATACTGTAACACAAATACACATCACAGCTTTCAAGACCCACAGGCTTTCTTTCTGATGACAGATGTATCAAACAAAATTCTAATCCTTCCGAGCCTTTGTGTTATTGTTGTTTCGGCATTCAAAGCATTTAAGTGAAAAATCTATTAATAAAAAAAGGTAATATTAACATCACCCTTTCTAGTTACTAAGGTGTCTGAGAACTGCAGAATTCTTAGCTTTTAGGCTTCCTGTTGAAAAATTTATTCTGCTTCTCACTGAATAATGTAGTATGGCTGCACAAGGGCTTCCATGATCATGGCATTGGGTTGCATTACCAGTCTTCCTGAGAAGTTGTTCTTGTGTTTGACCAGTAGAGATCTGGGCTCCTTTATCCTGCTGCAATGCCTTGTGAATACTAATGAGAGAGGAAAACAGAACAAGCTCCAGGGCTATTTCTATGCTTCAGAATTTGCTGGAAGACCCAGCGTTTCTCTTAGTGAAGATTTAGACTCAAAGTACTACTGAATGCTTCATAATTGATGTCTCTGAATATATGAGTTACCCTCATCACTCCTCTGGATTTTTTTCAAACAAGGATATAATTAGTAAAAGTAATTTTTGGTAATGTGACTGAACTAAGCATGAAGGAAAGCAGCACAGTCTTCTGTGAACCTGTCTCCTCCAGTTGAAGCAACAGGAGCCAAAACTGCTCCTTAACCAATCTCTTTTCAGTGATCTGGCATGGATGACTTTATGCCTCATAAATAGATTTGGGGGTCAGCATTTAATAAATTTTCCTATGTTAGAAATGAACAGAAGTTTGATTTTTAAAGGCCCATGAAATCAGCAGAGATTCTTTTGTTTAGTTTAGTGAGCTCTGAGTCAAATACTATGAACATTAGACAAATGACAGTCTAGGTTTACAGATAAGAGCTCTTATTTATTCAAGTCTCTCCATATTAATTAAGAAGATACAAGCACAGGCAATATGGGAAGAACCAACAGGTTAAGATTCCTGCTGGCAATTGCAGGAAGAATCCAGATGTCTTGTATAATAATGAGAATAAGGAAGGTAAGAACAAAACTCCAGTCCCCCCCCAAAAAAACCCCATCACAATTTGTCTTGAACTGTTCTATAGAAGGAACCCTTCCTGATACCAAATCTGACAATTTGTTTATTTGTTTTATGATAGCATCTAGAGGTATCAAGCAAGTATCAAGAATTTAGTGTAATATGTACCATAAACACACAGCAACAAAGCAGCTCCTGAGTCTAGGAAAATACACATTTATATTTGAAAAAATATATAGTTCACTGAAATATCACTGTAATGCATCTTAGGCAGGTTTCCATATCTCAGAGATAAAGATGTCCAATTCAAATATTAATTGCCAGTCTCAAAACAGAGGTATTGATACAGGGAAGTTTTTGTTAAGTTTCAAATACATTTTGAGTTCTATAATTAAAAAGAAATCTATACTTTCAGCTTAACTTGAAAGCATGACTAAATGTATACAAGACTGAAAGAAGTACATATGAATATCTGTCATGGCAGTCATTTTGTGCTGTTGGTTGCAAACCAATGGTGTTAAACTGCCTTGATAAAGCAAATATCCTAGTGACAAATTGCTTTAAACTCCCCCAGCAAGACAGTTCAGTTACTGTGATTTATTTTAATTTAGATTGGTGCAGCAAGTACTTTTCGAGAAGTGTGCCTAATAGACCATTAGAGTGTTCCCAGATAGCTGTAGTGCTTCAGCACCTTCATCCTTCAAATATCTTTGTTATTTTTGGTCTTCTTTTAGCAAATTTGTCTCTTGCACTGGGAGGTAAGTGACATACGGGCCACATGATACCTTTGAGGATTATGCCATTTTTAAATAATAGCTTTTGGAGTCTCACTGCCATGCCAGAGAACCAAGGTAGGTATTAGCAGGAGGTTATCACATACTCCTATATATGAAACACACGAAAAAATTCTTCATCTAATTTGTTTCTCATGTTCCTTTGTTGTGGATCCATCAATTATTTTCAGGTGACTTTTTTTGTAAATGCCACCCATTCAGAGAGCTGGAGTTATCATTTTTCAGCAGCCAGAGATGCTTGCCTGTTCTGGATCACTTCCTTTCCTAGTAGTTTTATTTACATATGATTACTTCCCTAAGATAAGGAAATGGTCCTTACTGACTTTGAAAGTGCTATCTGCCAGTGAGACTCTAAGCTCGTCACACAAAAACTCACAGAAAATGAAGTAGCAGGTATAGCAACATCCCTGGAAACCATTCATCACTATGGTAGACCTGGTATAGGATATATTTAAGCTTTAACTAATACGGACCAAGAAGAGCACATTAAATTGGAAAATTCAGAATCACAAGGCTGCTATTAGGAATGTAAGAAATACAGATGTTGTATTGGGCTTATCTTCAAGTTGCCACAAACCAAATAAATATGAGATAAATCCTGGAATCTATAGACATACATATACACTTCTTAATAAAACTATCCACAGAGCACAGACAACCAAATCCAGTTCTTACTTCCCCCTCCCAGGTCTTACTGCATTCAAACTACTGGTTTTCAGCAAAACCAGCAGGGTTTAATTTGAGATGGCAGCCCTGGGTACTTTCCCTGCAGTCAATTCACTTCTTTCAGACAAGGAGGACGTCAGAGGCAGAGAGAACCAGGATGCCAATTTAAGTGACCACGGAGCTGCTGCTGCTGCTGTTTGTTAAGCCTCTCTGATGAAGGACTAGATTTGTTTTGGCACTGCATTTCAGGAGACTCTAAAGGGCAGACAATAATCTAAACCACAGACTGTCAAACTCTTGTTAGGCTTTTCTCACCAGTCCTGGAACAAGTATGACTCACCAGCAAACAGCACATACATTTAAGTGAATCTTCAGCACAGTACAAGGAATGCATTTAGGGTGCACAGCTCTTTCCAAGGGTTTGGGCCTTTTATCTTTCTACTCTATGTCTCTGCAAATGAACTGGTCTCTTCATTTGCAAAATACTTGTAAAAGTGCATCATCTGCTATTTTTCCAAAAAGTTATCAATTACACAACATAGTGCAATAGTGATAGCTGTAAATAAGGGATTCTAATATTGTTTGTATCAAACTGAAAATCTGCAAAAATCAATCTATTCAACTGAGCCACTAATGTTGAGGTGACAAAATGCATTGTGACACTGAACATCTTTCATGCCTCTGGCTGTCATCTAATTCTGCACTTAAACAATGAATTGGCTGCAACATCCCTAACACCAAAAGGAGAAAAGAAATTTGGCAGTGGGAGACAATAATTAACTGTGGAAAATTCACTTCTATTTGTTATTAGTGCTGTGCTTTTAACACTGTGGTCAGACATGTAAAAGAAAACCCTGAGAATCTGTCATGAGAAAGAAAACCAGACGAACTTTGCAATATAATACTGCATTTTAGATACTGCAAAATATAAACTTGGTTACAGCTCGAGAGCATTAAAAACTCTTCAAATCTTAAATATTTTATTTGCTATTAACTTCCTGAAAATAACTAAGAGTACATAAAAATGATGCTAGCATCTACTTAATTCTAATTGAAAACATAAGTCTTTGTTTCCTATTGACTCAAGACAGCAGTGCCGCCAAGAGACATTTCATTATACAATATAGTCTTGTTTTGTAAAAAACCCTAACAGATTATTTTAATTGCTTTGCACAATACTAAGAGAGGAAAGACTCTTGCAAACAAGAGCCAGACTCAAATGATACTGACATTTTTCTGAGAGGGTTTTGGGGATAGGAAAAAGACTGCTAATTTACATTTTCATTTTCTAACCATTCTGACGCTGCTGATTGTCAGAAACTGTAACATCAACATAAAGCTGCATATGGGTCTTCTTCCAGCTATTTATCAGGCTTTTCTGCACAAGCCACCTCAATACCCAGGCTGCCCGAGTTTTCTTTTTTATTCTGAAGGGGGTTTCTCAGTTTTCACCCGCCTCCTTTCCTTACAAACGTTGATATTACGATTAAAAAAACCTGTTTGCTAATCCTACAAGACAGTTCTCCTGAAAGTATGTGCTCCCTTGCTTCCCAGAGGTAAATCATGCTTTCTAGGTTACCAAGTGAGTGAAAAAAACCTTAAAACCACTGGTTTTGAAATAACAGCACATGGACTGCCAGGCCTCATTAAATCCAAGATCTATTACAGGGCAAAATGATGGTTACGTTCTCATTTACTTTTCCATAAAACCTATATGTCAGAACCCATTCAATATATTCGTGAAGAGTTCTAACATACAGGCTTATAACAATGATATAAATTACTAGAAAAAAATTAAAATTACAAAGTGTGGGCAATCTGCTGATGTTTAGCTAATATTTGGTGGTCACTGAATGGAAGCATCAGTACTAGCATCAAATAGTCGTATATTAGAATATTTATATAATACACAATTCACATGTACACAGTTGTTTTGCTAGTTGAATGTATGAAAATCAAATGTAGGATCCATGATAAAGGCTGCATTTTAAATAGAATTCCCTTTACAAGGACAGTACTAAAAATGAAGTGCTGAAAACCCCTATTCAGGGAAGGTTTAATTTGCATTTAGTGACCTATTGAGGCATACATTGTTAATAAATCAATATTCAACATCCAAGATTCTCAAGAATCAAAAGTAATTCAGAAGCAACCTATTGTTACACAAGTTTAGATAGCTCCTAAAGAAGGAATTTAAGAAGTACTGGATAACTTCAGAAAAAGTACCATCTGAAAATTGAGAGTTTTATTTAAAGTTAGTTAATTCAAACTAAATCACTATGCCAAATCAGTTACACAAACACCTTGCAGAAACAAAAATCAAGAGTCAATTATTTTTATGGAAAAAAAAAGGGTGTATAACATTAACTGCATTTGAATCAATGTAAAGAGCTTTTTGGAGGAAAAGTCTGCCTTTAACTGCACTCCCACAAAAATGAGATTCAATGCTATTTTACTACATAGAAGAGTAGTTCCCTATTACATGCTTAAAGGAGATTCCATTTCTCTCTCCTGGGCTCCCCAGTCTGCTACCCTCTACCATTCTATTCCCCAGTCACGTTTTGGCTTTGTGCACATTTTCTCTCCAAGGTCAGCTGAATACATTTGCCTTCAACAGCACCACTTCCTATTTTCCCCGCTGTCTTTAATTCAAGTTCCTTCTTTGCAGATACTTCTACTTTCCTGCCTTTTGAGCTCACTTTACCCTCCAAATGCCACCTTATATACCCATGCCTGGTGTTCCTTCCCATCCTCTTTGTCCTTTAATGGGTATTTGCAAGTCTCAAGTATTTTAGAATAACAGATTTATATATGCATAATTTCCTCTAAAATAAAATTTCTTTTCAAATGCTACAGGCATTTATCCCAAGGAAAGTACTAAGAGAAGATCTTTATTTGTAGAGTCAGCAGCCTTAGCAACCTCTGTGATAGTTTTCCCCCAGACTAATTCTTACAGGTCAAGTTTTCAAAAATTAAAAAAGTCTTCCTACTAAAATCTACTCCATGAAAAAGATCTGCATAAGATTAAGTTGAAGTTTCAGCCAGAGGAACTGACACATTTACAGAACAGATTTCTATTTTCTTTCTTCTTTCTTAATTCTATTACATTTTCTATTGCAAATAACAAAAATGTACACTTTATGTTATGCACTTCTAAAAAAATAATTAACACAAATTATGTGCTATTTACTAATTTAGATTAAGTCTCTTTAGACAAGTCTACTGAATTAGAGAAAAAATTTACAAAGCATGCAAAAGTAAAGGTAATCTTACTTTTTCATCATCATCAGAAAAAGGGGCACCTCCTGGAGTCTTATTTATTGCTTGGGCAACACCAATAATCTCTCCATCACTGTTTCTTATGGGCATGCACAAGAGTGACTTTGTCTTGTATCCAGTCAGTTTGTCAATCTCATCATTAAAGCGTCGATCCTTCAAAAGAAAATAAGGAAACATTAACATACATTTCATATATCTAAGCTTTCTTCAGACAGCAAAGTACTTTTCTTGATGTCTGATATGGTATTTTTCAGTAGCATTATGCTGTTGCTTCTCTGTTATTAGTCCATTCTTTATTAACTGTTTTTCCTCACTTTTCTCAGAGGATCAGTACAAGATTTACCATTACATAATCACATTCACAGAAGTCCCACATTCATACCTCAATTAGAAAGAAGAATGTCAGCAAAGACTGATATCTGCCATTAGTAACGTGATCATACATACACACTTCTGCTAGACCCTGCTGCCATTTCACACCCATATTGTGTAGATGCTCACGATGTCTCTGTCTAGTTAATGGAGACTCTTTTTGGCCTCGTTTCTGTCTGTTCAAGTAAGACTGGTTATGTGGACTAGTATTCCATTGTAGTACAAACACGTTCTCAAAGAAACACAGTAAAAACCTCAGCACTTTCTGGAAAACTAAGTACAGGAATGTTCCTGTTCAAAAAAAGCACTGTGCAGCAATCCATTCTCTGGAACAGTAAAGCCCAAAGTGCAGATCATAAAGTAACGCAAAGGAGGCAGAAAAGTTAGGAGGTAGTGCTGACATCACTTTTGTTCATCTTGGTAGAGCATAGTCTTCAACAGCTCTTCTAACAGCCAGAGAGGAAATTACTGCTTTTTGCTGGCAGCAGCTCTGTTCCTCCAGGGTGAAGTTAGCATTTGTGCTGCAGACAATAGTTATAGCCAGTTCAGACTCTACTAACATGAGGGAACTAAGCTGTTGTACAAAATTAGGCACAACTTTTTGTTTTCAAAAGTTTAAACAATATTGGCTGTGAAATAATGCCCATATTTGTCTCAAGTCATGAAAACAATCCACACAGACCTTAATTTGATTGTGATGAGGAATTCATTAAATTTTTACTGATACTAAAAACTGGCAATGTTTTTTCTTGACAATTTTATATCTATTTTTATAGATATATAAAAAGTCCCTGATGCAAATTCCAGATGCTATTGAAATAGTCTCTTCTAGTCACTTTGAGACATGATTTAGAAATGCTCTATTCTTACCCATGATAAAGATTAACATATACATTTGGCTACTTTATTACTTACTGCACATTTTCCAACATTTCAACCACAAGGAATTAATACCAAATATACCCAACAACTTTGAGAGAACCAGAACTCCCATGATGGATGCTTTTTAATAACGGCATCAAGGACAAAAATCTGCCTGATCTTGTCATCTTTCCATATACTTCTAAACATTTTTATATCAACTTCAATAGAAGCTGAACTGTTCCGCACAGGTGGAGAATCCTGCCTAGAAAGATATGGTTCTTCTATAACAGAAGAAAGGAAAATGCAGTGCAATTATCACACAGTAGGCTTCACTAATGAATAAATTAAATATTTCTTCCAGCACTTCCTGGTAATGTCTGAATTACTATTTGGAATTAGTAGTTGTTGCTGAACTATTGATAATGTATTTTGTGCTACTGAAGTCAGTCCCTGCTCTACTAATTTTGCACCAAGAAAAGCAGACTACATGGGGAGAACACTGAAACAATAGTGTGCCTTGAGTAGCAATAGCAATCAACAATACTCAATGTTGATTGATACCTAGTGGGCCTTAAAAAAAGGAAACATTCAAGGGGCAGTTTAACTGAAAGAAACAGCTGTTGGTCACACCAAAAGTGAGTTAAGATTTCCTTATCTGGATACACTCCATACAAGTGGTATATGTAATCATTGCCTTTTCAAGAGGCCTCAAGATCAACATAAAAAGTGCTGCTTGATGTGCAGGGTATGGTGGTACACAGGACAGGGGCTGGTGAACCTGTCTGAATGAGATGCAAACCATACAGCTGCCAGTGACAGCAACAGATGTTAGCAATGAGCTGTGGAGCCAGTGTTCCTTAATGGATGCTATGGAGGAGTAGAGACACAGGAGGGATTAGCAGTCTGAGAAGTGTTGGTGTTTCTGTTAATGTACAGCTTGTTCCTGCCGCGTTGCTTCTCTCTTCAGGCAGATCACGGAAGTTTCCTGTTTGTGTCTGTCCCTGGAACCTCTACACTAGGAGGAAGCAAGTATCAGATTATATCCACTGATGCTAGAGAACTGCATGACCTTTTGCAGAAGGGTATTACATCTTGGAGCTGAAACTAAAGGTACAGTAATCTAAGAAAGTTAATGCATTTAATTGGAAAAATGAGCCATTATTGAGAAAAAACTCAGTAACTTGGTAAAAGCTGAGAATCATCAAGATGTGAAGTGAACCTATCCCTAATCTTTTGTGGAAAAGCATGCCAGAATTTCATTTGGAGAAATAAGACATTGGAGAAAGTGATGAGGAGAGATATATAAGTGAACAAAATAAAATGCTATTCCTGGTAACATTGCTATTGTTGGACCATGCAATTTGCACAGAAAACAGAATGACTGGATGACCTGCATTATGTTCCAAACCTCTTATCCCCACACTCTCTTCTTTCATCAGTTATTGTCATAATAGGACATACACGGCAGGATCTAAAAGACCGGTTTTACTGAGTTTAACAGTACCAATAAAAACCTTAACATCCAGGTGTGAACTGTGATGGCCAAGAAGCTTGGACAAATTTTATACCTCCCTCTCCTCACAGGGTAGAACCTTGAGCAAGGAGGCCTGTTTAGCAGCTGATAACAATGCTGGTAAATCAGAGAGAAGCTCTTTGTCAGATTGCAAACATTTTGAGATATAAACTGTATTATCCCCACATGTTGGAAAAGCCTGCGAGATGACAGGGTCCCCATTTGCACCAGGCTCCTGAGTAGTAAGAAGTATCAGTGTTTATGACAGCAATGCAGCACTTGCTTTTAAGTTTTTTACAATTAAGACATATATTCAGAAATCAGGGGCAGACAAAATAAAAACTTATGAGAGTTCACCGTAACTGTAATTGTACTTACAGTATTTTCATGCAAGAGCACTCATGAACTAAAGTCTTCCACTGACTGTTTAAAACATTACTAAAACCAAACATAGCTGGTTTTATTGCTTCTATATAATGAGTTTTCTACATAGCGATATTAAAAATGTGAAGGCTGAGGCACTTTTAACTGGAATTTCACATCTGCCATCGAGGTAAAGTTACTCTGTAAGACAAACCCTATCCTAGTCTTAAGGATACTTATTGATTGTAAATGTTACCCTGTGAAAGGTGATAGTCAAGTAAAGACATAGAAGAGAACAAGTTTGATCCATCAATCCAAGTGCTGGTGCGGTTATTTCAGTTACCTGCACAGGAACAATGTAGTCCCAGCTTTTTGGACAAATTTGAAGATTGCCAATGAATGAAAACAGACTAATATCTTCAAGGTTTTATTCTGTAGCAGACCAGATTAAGGTACAGAAAGGTTTTTTTCCTTTAGGATTCTAGAATCATATATTATCAGAATCTCAACTTTCAACTAAAGTTTTGGCTTCTGAGCAGTTTCACCAACTGCCTTTTGGTGTCGATTTTCAGTTAAAGTAGGTAGTTAGTACATTGTTAGCAAACATACAAGTTTCACTGGGTTTTCCTGTTTTTTTCAAACGTAGGCTAACTCTTTGAATTTGAAAAGAAAACATCTCTTTTTATAGCATTATCAAAACTAATACATTTTATGTGAGCATTATTACCATGATTTAGAACAAAAGAAAAAAGTATAACCCTAACCCAAGTCAGCTAAGAATCAAATGCTATACTGGAGGATGAAACCTGCTTCCTAACATTCCCAGGAATTAAGTCTTCATGACAAAGCCACTTCTTCTTTCTTCAATATCTAAGGAAATGTGTTTAATCTAGTGAAATGCACCAAATGCCTCAGCCAAAGCTGACAGCTAAAAGAGAAAGTAATTTCTGATTTTATGATTTGAAAACATTTTTCAAATCTTTTCATCATGCAGAAGAGAACACTACAAAAAATGTTCAATTAACAGGCCTGGCTGATTATATTTTGCCATTTACTGAACCATTTTTTGTTGTTGCTTTGTTTTTTTTCTTTAGAAAGGGCTCTATTAAAAAAAAAAAAAAAAAAACACAAAAACTTGCATCAAAATTTCCCGGATTATATTGTATTTAAATTACTGATTAAGTTGCTAAGTTGTATCAAAAATAACTAATACAAGTAGTATGACAATATTGTTAATACCTGAGTATTACTGTAGTACCAAACTGCATGGGATAGACAAGTTTGAGTGAATTTATAGAAAGCTGTCCTCCAAGAGGCTTTACAAAAACAAAGAAATTGAAGTTGGAAGATTTCATAACTCAATTCACTTTCTTAATCACGATTCCTGTAAGTATAATACATAAGCTTTTATAGAAAGCAAAAAGAGCAAGAAAGCAAAAAGAGCAATCTAAAAGACAGCAAGTTCTCTGGATTCAAAGCATAACATTAAAAAAGCTAAATACAAATAAAAAAAATTAAGGCATGCACTCTGTTCTAGATACACTTTTCTAGAAATCACATATGGTGCAAATTACACTGTGCATAAACAGGAAACAAAACCCAAGCAATAAACCACTAAAGGAGATATGGGGAAACCTTACAGACAAGAAACTCACAGGCAAAACACAAGTAATAAAGCAATCTCTGAAGAGACTTCCATGTAAGGACTGCTGCAGCTATTCCTGTCATCTCCCCCAAAATCCCCAGAGACAAAGGCAGCAGGAGAACAAACCTAATTCTCCCAAGTAAATAAGCACAATCCAGTTATATTGTGACTATTTATACAGTGACAGCAATATTTCATATAAGATAAAATTACTACAACAGATAAGACACATGAAACAGCTCAGCCAACTCTTATTTCTTTACTCCCAAAACAATTCTTATAAAAGGAGAGAACATAGATCCTCAAAAATTTTTAAGTTCCAGATTCAAAACTAAGACCATATACAGTCTGAATTTATAAAGTAGCTTACTTTGAAAAAACAAAAAAGGTGTTCATTTGCAACAATGCAATACTAAAAGTTTTTTGGTGTTTTTTTTTTTTTCCCCCTGCATATGTCAGGAGTTTGGGGCTTTGTTTAGTTTGATTGGTGCAAGTGTCTCATATGATTTATACCCTTTTTCTGACCACTGTTTCATTTATTAGTTTGACAATGGACATTAGTAACAAGGCATATTTGTCTAATTATGACTTGCACATAATTAATGTGAAAAAAATCATATAATAGTCTTCAACAGGAGTAAATGACTGTATAAGCACTAGCAAGTCTGCAAACACGAGTGCCTAGCTAATAGGCATAATTACAGCTCATGCTTCATAGTCTGAACTGATCTGCAGTAGGGGTCAGAAAATATTCCTCTGTAGGACATGACCCAGATCCATCACATAAGGTTTTTGTTTTCTTCCTTCAAAACAAACTCCAGTTAGATCACCAATAGCACAACAGTGAGTCAAGTTGTGGTCTTATGTACAGCAGATTCTGTGCACCTCTAGTCTGATTGTATGACTATTAAAGAAATTTTTTACAAAGAAAAATATTTTTCCTCTAATTTTCAATAATTAGAGATGGTTACTCCATCACAGTGGTTCTCTCTTCCCTCCTGTACCAGCCCTGAATTATGCTGCACTGGGCACCCACTATAACCATGCCCATGTTCCCATCTTGTTCCAAGCTTTCTGTGGGACAGGGCTTAGTGCTGACCTCCTAAATATTCATGATTCTTTATACAAGACATATACACACAGGTGGCTTTAAAAAGCTAATACTCCTCTGAGCAAAGAAACCAACAAGACTCCTGGGTGTTTCAAGAGAAATCTGTGTATGGGTTTAAACCTAGCACCTGCTGGAGATTACTCAGGTGGGAGACACAGTTTCAAGTGTTAACAGCAGCAGTCTAATAGGATTCTTGAATAAGAAATTAAAAATATCTTATTGTGACAAAGCAGTAGTGTTTGTTATTAACAAAGCAGCACTCATTTTTAAGTGTGCAGTATAAAGACATGGAGCTCAGACTGCAGAGTTGCTGTCGCCCTCTTAACTCATAACTGCTGAGCCATTAGTTTTAGTCATTTATTTTTCATAGTTTGTCTGTAGGGTTATTTTAGAAAAGTAAAACAAATTAACTTGCATAATGATGCATGCATACTTCTTAAATTTGTTATTCTATAGAAAAGCTATGCAATAGCATACAACTGTAAATAACCAAAATGAAATATCCATTTGTTTTGAAAAATTGAAAGCAAATCAAGCAGAACACCAAAATCATTTACCACACAAAACTACAGCTTTACTCAGTCTTGTGCTTGTAACAGGACTTCAGCTAAAATCTGAAGGGCCAAATCCTGCAGTTTTTTCTCCTAGCTACTGACCGGCTGTCATCAGATAGATATACTACCTTCTCATGAGGAACTATAGGCCACAGAGTGTCACCAGTTTCACATCTGTTCTACAAAGACATTCTAGAACATCTGAGGTAAAAAACCACTGGAAACATCTGTACTCTTCAGACAGATGGAGTGGCTCAGCAATAAACCAATTAATGTCTACCAGCTTACCAAAAGGAAAACCGCCCCAGCTCTCCAAAAACCGCCCCAGCTCTCTCTCTTTGGTTTTCCTGCCAAAGCTCTGCAGGGCCAACAGCCCAGGGGCCTGGGACCTGCTGCAGGAGGGAGAGCTGGGGACCAGTGCAGGGACTGGCGGCAAAGAAGCCCCACTTGGGCACCCTGAGCACAGCCACTGCTGGCCCACCCACTGCTCATCCCAAACTATCTCAGCATCACATCCATGATGGGCACATCTGGGGCAGCAAGCAGGTGGTGAGGATCCACAGAGTAATGACTGAGCAACCCTGGAGGACAGGCCACTGTCTGCCTGGTGGGGGAGGCAACCTCACCTGCTCACAGAAGTGTGGAGGGAAGGTGTGACTCCTCACGATACCTGAGGGCTGCCACCAGCCGTGTACACTGCACTGCACAGCCCTGTTTGTCCTGGGGATCCACAGCAGCAGCGTGGAGAAACAACTGAGCCTTGACTTTGGACAAGTGTCCTTCTACATGTCCCTGGTATCCGCCAGGAGCTCCTGCCCCTGGTGGGCACCTCCAGAGAGTTGTGGTCATGTAACCTGGGAAGCTCTTAGGATGTTTTACGCATCAGTCAGAAACTGCTCCCAAAGAAGAAGACTTACGGAGTAAGGGAGGTGACAGTAGGTGAAGAGAGGTCCTCAGCTGCTGCCCTGAGGGTTCTCTGCCCTTCCCTCCCAGGAGCTGCCTCCTGTAGAAAGATCCCTCTCTCCCAGGCCAGCATTGCTGTGACATGAAGGATGAAGGGCATGTTCACAGCCACTGGGCTGCAGACACAGGGATAATTACAGCACCCCTTCACTAATTTACGGACTTGTACTTAGAATTTCAAGTTTTCCTAAATTTTGCATGATGGGCTGCAGTGTCCTTTTCTGCAAAGCACATCAGAGCACCTTAGTTTTTACTGTTGCAGTTATCTCCCCCATTCCCCATGGTACTTCCTAGTCATATTTAATGTACAGCAAAGAAAATTTGGGTTTTATCTTTTTTCTGTATTACATGGAAATTTTAAAGACCACTGTGTATTCTGCTGGCCAGGTCTTAGGATCTTTGCTCTCTTAAGAGCAACTTCTGTCCTTGTTAGGAGTCAACACTGAAATGAATAGAGCTCTTGTTGGTGCCACTGTCCAGTGCTGCTGAGTACAACAGTGATAAGTGTTTCCAATTGCAGAGCTGAACCTCCCAGGCCACAGGGTTTTAGTGCTTCAACTGCTCTTTAAAACTGAGAAAGACACACTGGCTATACTGATGATGACAAACAGCTACCCTATGTAAGGAAATGCCTCTTCTTGACCTTCTGCACCCACAGCCAGCCCCACATGGCCCTCCAGGCTCAAAGGTTTGCACCCCTGAGCAGTAACTCTGTGATGCTGTCCTGGCACAGCAGGAGACACTGAATGCACAGAGCTCACCAGGAGGGCATTAAAAAGATAACACCCATGCCTTTACCTAGGTATTCAAGGATGTTTAGAAGTTGCTGTGAAAGGCTGTGTGTGCATTAACTATGTTACACTTGGCTTAGGCTTGAAAGAGGTTAACAGGAGAGTCCCGTACAAAGAGAGCTCGATTTGTTTCCCACTTTCCCTGATTTCAGTTGCAGTAATGTAGTTACATTTTCTTTCTGAAGACTTGAGCTGTATTGAAAAATAACTCAGGTCATATTTTATGGCACTTTCTCTAACATACAAACCCCATGTCTTAGCATGACTCCATTTAATATTTTTCCTCTTTGCTCCATGCTTTATTAAAACATCCATCTGGTAAGCCATTTTTGTCTTCTGTCTTTTAAAGCTACTTTTTAAATTCCAAATGTAACATAAGATGTGCAGAAACTTTATTCATCTGACACTGGAAAATGGCAGAACACATTTTTCACCACTTACTGACATAATGCTTACCATTCTAGAGGGTAATTTATTTTTCCACTAGTTAGACAGATTTGGGATGCTATTAAATTGTTTCCTAATTTTTGCACACCTAAAGGTGTAACACTAGCCAAACATTACCTGTAATTTAAAACATTTATTATTTAAATACTGCTCTAGAAGATGGAACAAAATTGAAATTACCAGTAATTTCAGCTAAACCTCATGGATGTCCTGTGAGAAGAATGGATGACATGAAAAAATCCACAGCTTCAAATAGGAAAACACCTTTAATTTGTAAACAGCTTCTAAGAACTACAGGTAATGGTCTCTGACTGTGTACTTACAATAAGCTTAATAGTCTTCAAATATGACGACTGAAGCTACATCTGTTCTCTGTCAAAAGGAGCCTCAATCTACATTTAGGCCCCAAATTTCCTTGCCAATAGGACCTGATTCTTCCAACACATGTGCTCAAGATATAGTGCATTATTGCCATATGAAAAGGGAGTCAGAAATGCTTTCCAAAATTTACATATGGGGGTGTCCAAGGCCTTATTTTAGAACTTAAAGTGACTGAAAGTTTGATTTACAATTCAACTGGATTAATTTCAGAAGAAGAGTTTTAGACTGGCTTAAAAATGAAAATGCAAAGAAAGTATCTAATTGCTTTCCTTTCTCAAATTCTCTGTATTGCTAATTCTTGCAAATCAGATCATCATGCATGTTGCAAACTGTTAAAAATATAAACTCGCTTTCAGCAAATGACTTTGCAAGGTAATAAATAAAACTTTAAATGCCACAAATGAAATTGTGCAACTTTTGAATTAGTCATATGACATTCATCTAAACCTTTCCACAAACTATTTGTCAAATTCTCTATTGCTGTGAGCCTCCAGAAGTTTGTTCAGTCAAAGCTGAACTTCATAAATTAAACTACTGTGACATCTTATATGGTCATTGTTCATTATTAAAAGAAGTGATTATTATACAGTCCTCAATATGTAACATTAATTCCAAACCCTGTATCTATGTATGTTTATTGAATTAAGAAAGATTGTTTACATGAGCAGATTTTGAAAGTCCCATTCAACAGTAACAGTCACCTGGATTGTGGAAAAGCCCCATCCTATTAATGATTTCATTTTGTAGTATTTTTTCTTTTTAGAAAAAGAAATGTGTGATTGAAATACTACACTGTCTCTGATAATGACACAACCAGTCATTTACAAATACTTTCTCAAACAATCAGTCTGATGGGCACAGGGGACTGCCTGCATGGAACACATTACAAGATATGACAGCTTTCAAATGTGATGTTGATTGCACTGAAGTACCATTAATGTCAGTCGTAGCTGACAGTGCAAGCAGGCAACCCAATTTGTACTCAGTGGTAGAATTCCAACTGGTATTTGATCAGGCTCTCAGAAAATAGAGATGATTGAATAATAATAAATTTCCCAATACAGTAAACTAGCTAATTGATGATATGGAAGTATGTTTACCTCTTCTTAAATAAGTTTGTTAATTTAAAAATCAAGCAAAAGAAGTTGAAATTAATCTAGAAGTTCCTCTGACCTTGTGTAAGGCCTTTTCTTGCCAGTTAGTGTAGAAACCCTCTTCAATGGACAAAAAAAATGGTGCTCTGCTGTCACCCCTTTTTCTTCAGCTCCACCTGACAGAGCTTTCTAGTGGTGCTGGTTTTTTACCTGAGAGTTGATTAAACACTTTCATCATCAGTAGCAGAAAATAATATCATATTTATTAATTTTTAAAGTGCTCCATTGTGAGCACTACAAGGATCTGAAATGGAACAGCTGCCACCTCTTCCCGCACATGTACCTGGGCTTCCATAGAGCTCTTTATACCATTAAATTAGAAATGTCTCCTTTTAATGATGCACAGTGGAGATATATCCCTGCCAAGTAAGAGAAGATAAACTGTACTAACTCAGAAATGTAACTGAAAGCAGGGTCCTGTTTTATTATCAAACAAAACTTTCATTACAGTTGGAAGGTCTTAAGTTTCATTTGCACCAAAGTCAATCGAAGTAGCTCCGCTGAAAGTAGAGAAGTTGCATTTGATGTAATTACAGGATGGACTTGGATTAGAACTTGCCCATCTACTGCAACTAATGTACTTAGGGCTTAAAGATACAATGAATTCTATTATTTATAATATTTAAATTGATTTGAATAAGAGCCAGACAAAAGTATAACATAAATAGCACCGGGAATGGCAACTGGATGGATTGCTTTTCACTTTTCCCTGGGGATGAAACAGAAAATAAACTGTTCAAAGAAGCTGGACTTTTTTCACAGGGAAGTGAACACAAAGTGAACAAACACTGAAGAAAACATAGAACAATATACGTCCCTAGGACTAGAAAACACTGCCCTTTCAGTGGCATTCTCACCTCCAAAAAAAAGGTGGCTGGAACTATCCAGAGTTAGAAGGAGGGATCAAGTTCCTTCCTAGCCAAACTCAGATATCCTTTATCTGTTTAGTGAGTTCAGACTACTGAAAACGTACTGCTTAACCTACAACAGCAGATATTCTGGGAATTGCACAGTTTTACAAGTGAAAGTAACAAAAACATTGCAAGAAAAAGTGTATAATGCAGAAAAGGGAAAAAAATAAAGGAAGAAAGCTAGTTGAATTTTTTTTCAGAGGTGATCCAATACTCATTTTAGTCTGAGCATTTTTACCATTCCCTTTGAAATCTGTGTGTTGGGAACCTCTGTCACTCTGGATCTCTGAGGCGCCTAGTGTTTTTCAAATACTGCTTGACAAATAAATAAATAAATATACAGCCCCAAATACATATACCCTGGTTCTTCTTCTTCTGTATTTAAAAACCAAAAATAACCAAATCTTATTTTTCAAGTTTCTTCTTTGTAGGCTGCTGTAAAGCATCATCAGTTTTTTAATGTTTATTTTTTTTGTTATTATTGTAGAGTAAAATAAGACAATGGGCAATGATCACTACTAAAATTCTTAAAGACATACATCTCCCACCTTTCTAAAGCTTTCCAAGATCCTAACTGAGAAAACGTGTCACTTTGTGGTTCTTCATTTTCTCAAGAACCTCCAATTGCTGATAGTGTCTTACACAAATAAACACTAGAAACAGACCCCCGAAAGAGAGGTAAATTTCGAGCCAGGAAACTGAAGGCAGTGTTCTACATTGACACATTCGGGCAAAGGCTCGTCTGTCCCTGCTGAAGCCAGGGGTCAATGTCCGCCTTGAAGGCAGAACTACATTTTTACAATTCACACTGAAGCCTCTAAAGAACTAAAAGGTGGGGAAAGTCTTTGTTGGGGAATAATAGGACACTGGCTATATCACTGCTAGGAATAGGTTTGAAAACACATACCATGTGGGGTGAGTGGGCACATGCAAAGGTGAAAATATGTGCTCTTTTGAAAGCAGTGATATGTTTTCGGTAGCGAACAGCCAGGGAACATTGAGACAGAAATTTAAGAACATTATAACTGGGACTGTCACGAGCATTTTTTAAAAACTTTTCTTCAGCCGGTTCCAAAACATGCTTTGGAAACACAAGAAGCCGCCTATCGCTCCTGCGAAATGCAGAGCACTGCTGCGCCGATTGTCGCGCCCCTTTAGCCCTGTCGGCCACCCAGGCGGGGCTTCCCCTCCCGCTTTCCCGGGAGTCCCCTCGGCACTCGCCCCGCGCACACCCGCGGCGTTCCCGGCCGGGACAGCCCGGGGGAGGCTGGCGGCGGGAGGGACGTCCCGGGGGCAGGCAGGGCCAGGCCATGGTGGGGGCTTCTCGGACCGCGCCTCCGCCGCCGCGGGCCGGGGGAGCCTGCCCGGCTCCTACCTGGTAGGCGTCGGGAATGTTGACCGTCTCTCCGTGCTCCGCCACGTAGCCGATGATGCCCTTGCCCCAGGGCACCTGCACCTCGTTGCTGTCCTCGGTGGAGCCGCAGGGCAGCAGCGGGGTGCCGGCGTGCACGTCGAAGAACTTGGAGACCAGGGTCTTCTTGCCGGCGGAGGTTCCCTCCACGAGGAAGAGGGAACCCCGATCCGCGTCCACCATGAGGCAGACGAAGATGAGGATCTTGTAGCTGAGGCTGGTGAGGTCCAGGTCATTGGAGATGTCCTTGACCAGTTCAAGGAAGAACTGGCGCTCGTTGTGCTCCTTGAGGTAGCGCTTGTAGTCCAGGGCGGTGGGGGGGTACTGGGGCAGGCTGACGCGGGACTCCAGCAGGGCGCGGGGGATGTGGGGGGGGGTGGGGGGCAAGGAGCTGGCCTTCCGCAGCAGCGCCCGCCGCCGCACGCTGCTCAGCGGCTCCTGCGCCCGGGCGTGCACATGCTCGTCGTAGGTGAGGTTGACGTGAATAGCCTTGGAGCGGGCGAAGCTCTTCCGCAGCTCCTTCTGGGATGCTCGGCGCTGCAGCCCCCCGGGGCCGGGACCGCCGGGGCCGCCCGCGCTCCCCCAGCTCCCGGCGGGGCCGTCGCTGCTCCGCCGCTCCTCNCTGCTTTCCCCCGCGACCTCCTTTTCCTGCCCACCACTCTTTATTATTAGTAGTATTACTGTTCGTATTTTTCTAGGTATTTTTTTGTGCTTCCCGGTTTTCAGCCTTTCTCCAGCTCTGGCCTCGGTTCCCGGTTCTGGGCCGCTCCCCTGGTGAGTCGGGCAGGCGGTGCCGCCGCGCCCCTGGAGATGCTTCGGGAGCGCTCGGGCAAACCCCTTCTGCCAAGTGCTGTCAGTGCTGGCGGCGGCTCCTGCGTAAGCCAGCCGGCAGACCACTGAGAAGGAGGGAGGCGAGGACGCGTGAGCCGAGCGGGGGGGCAGGCAGGGAGGAGGGAGAGCTGGCGGGAGCGCTGGCAAGCCCCGCTGCGGGGGGGGCACTGCCGCCCGCCTGACAGCAGCCGCCTCGGCAGGGCGGGCGGGGCGCGCAGGGTCCCCGGCGGGAGGACCCTCGGCAGTGGGGAGCTGTGCTAGGGAGCTTCATTAAACAACATCGGGGGAGTGTGCCGGGGGACAGGGAGGGGCCTTTTGTCTGTGATGCACGTTCGGGGAAGGGACGAACCCCGCCGCGGCTCCCGCCCGCGGTCCGCGGGAGAGGCACCGGGAGGTAATGGGAGCGCTCCCGTTAAAGAGCTCTCATTTATACAATTTTCTGAGCTGCTTCGGTACTTCAAGAGACAGGCAGAAAAACGGAGCCCTTCCAAGAACCCTGAGTGAATTCCGTTTCTTGAATCACTGAGTTGATTTGCGTACAGCCTCACCCGTGCGGAGCCCCGACTCTGCCCGGCGCGCACGGCTCTCGCGGGGTGTGAGGGGCACAGCGGGCTCTGCCCGCCCGGAGCCGCCCGGGGCTTTCTGCCGCAAGCCACTGGCCCCCGGGGCAGCTCGGCGGGAGCGGGCGCGCCCAGGCGCTCCTGGGTGTCCGCTCGGGCATCACCGGCTGCCAGACGGAAACCGACCGCATCCACCGCCGGCAGATGGACAGGGGTTATTTTTATGCGCACGTGGAGCACTTTTCATTGCTAAATCAGTGCCTACGCATAAGCGATTGAAAAAACAGTCATGGATCTTAACACGTGAAAATGTTTTTCATGCTCTCACCAAAGACTGAATGAAGGCGGCTTCAGAAATTCATGAATGGGAGTTCGGGTGGCTGGGAAAACACACGGGAAAATCTTCAACCAAACGAGATTGCGGCTTGCCGGGGATCCTGTCCCTGCAGCAGCCCCCTACGGCGCGGGGTGCGGGCAGTGCTTGCAAGGAGAGAGAGCACTTTTGGGACACGTGTCGATAGCGCAGGCTGGTGCGCGGGTGTCAGGCGGGGAGGAAGGGCTACCTGTGTGTCCCGGGGGACCGCTGCGTTTCCCGCGGCAGTAGGAGTGACCCTCAGGGGCTCCGTGCAGATGCTTCGGCTTGTGCAGCTCGGAGACTGCTTACGAAGCCATAGACAAAGGATTTCGGCTCCCAGTCTCGGTGCCCGGGGTTTTGCAGGCTGAGCAGCAGTTCCCTCGCCGCCGCGGGTCGCTGTGGCGGCAGGGCCCCGTGCTTGCCCCCCGCTCTCGGCGGAGTTTCATACAGCTCTCCGGCTCTCCCCGCCGCGCAGGGATGCTGCCGCAGGAGGAAGGGCTCTCCATTGACAAACCGCGCCACCGCTAGCACACATCGGCAATAGGGCAGCGGGGGCGGGGGCGCAGCCCCCCGCAGCAGCCCCCGGCGCTCGGGGGGCGGAGGAGGGAGCCGGGAGACAGCCCGGCCCTGGGCGGTGCGCGGCGGCGGGGAAGGGTCGCTCCCGGCCGCCGCACCGTGCCCCGCCCGACTTGCGGAGGGCGCCCGGCTGCAGAACCCGCGGCGAGGGGGCTGCGGGGCGAGGGGGCGGGAAGCGGGGAGATCGGAGGACACGCCTTAGGGGAGTCGTCCCCGGGCTGCTCGCACCTCTAAAGAAGCCGACCTCTTTCCATACAGGTAGCTTGAGTAGGACAAGCAGCGCATGTCGGCGAGGGCAAGGTTCTGTAAGCGTTTCCGAGCGCGCTGCTGGAGCTGTGACGCAAAAGGGTTTCACAGGCGGCGGCGGGCGCAGCCCCTCGGGCTGAGCCGCCGCGGTCACAGGGCCGGTGGCGGTCCCGAAGTGCCCTCGTTCCCCCGGGGCTGCCGCTGAGCCGCCCCCGGCCATGCTGCCCCGAGCCCGAGCTGCGTCTGCGGTATTGCAGCGCTGGCACAAACACTCCACTTGCACAAAGAAATCGCAAGAGCTGCTGGAGGCCAGCCCGGCGCGTACCCCCAGCTCTCAAGCGAGGACGTTGGGTGCGAAATAATTGTATGCAAATAATTTTTACCATCTCACTGTGGTAAGGTTTGGTTTGAGCACGCACACCGGTGTTTACTACAAGATGGCTACTGTGTATGTATGTATGTTCTGTATGTAAACACTAAAAGCAACTTAGTGTTTCTGGAAGCCTAGGTACAAACTAAGTCCTTGATAGTCTTGCGGCATTTTTAGCTTATTTGCTGGGATTTTATGCATAGGATTTGAGTACATCAGAAATCTGCATATTGACAATCTCTCACATAGCAGCCAAGACTTAAGAAAGTAAATCTGTAGTTGTCTCCATTGCATGAAATACATAGTGAACAATTTACTGTAACAGTTGAATTGTAAAGATCTGTGGAACCTGAAATCCGTGTAAAGATGAAATGTGACAAAGATGATCACACTGGTTTGACTGTTCTGTAACTTGCACAGGCTTTGGACATGCTGTCAGGATAAAAACTGGTTCAGAAGCCTGGCCTGGTGTGCAGTGATGGATGTTAGGAGAAAACTGGGGTCTCTGTTCTGTCTGCAGGGCGAGTTAAACAAGCACAGTGTACACTGGGCTGCAGCCTCATGTGTTGGCCTGAGATAGATTAGTTTCAGCCTTTTCTGGGAGGGCAAAAATAGGAAAATGGATTTTGTCAATGGCATGGGATTGTGCCGCCTTTGTAATTTTATAGGTATTCTGCAGTGAGGTACAGGCAGCTTACACCTGATGCATCTGAGTTATGATGCACCTTCTGTCAGCAGGGAAGCACAGTGCCAACTCAGACAGCAGTGTAGGCTTTAGCCAGTTGCACCTGGTTTCCTTGAGTACAACATACAGAAATGCCCTAAAAGAATCACAAGGAGAAATGTCAGTGCATTTCTCAGACACAGTGTTTTTCTCTTCAGAAAAGCAGTGGAATAGCACTACTCAAAATACAATTGGGAAAACCACTTGAGAAAATTTTGTCATTTGGGGAGTTGCTTAATTACTCTAAACAGATTGAAAGGGGGAAGTAGTCCAGTAGAATCCAGGAGAATGGGAGCATAAATGATGTATAATATAAGACGCACAAGGTATGCTTTGCCTTTGTGTCACTTGAGTAAGTAAAATAGAAATCCTTTTTCCATCGTGGAGAGTTGCAGTTCTTTGCATCATTTCCTGTACAACTACTTACTATTTCTAAATTGTGTATATCTTTGTAATCCCAATATCCAGAAGATCCAGATTTCATACAGTTTTTTTTTAAATGAGCCTGAGATTGACATGAAATTCCTCAAGGCTGTGCTCCATTGAAGGACACTAGAAAAACGGTTGTCAATAGGCAGTTCCTGGAATCTCTTGACAAAAGTTGAAAAACCATGTTTCCTTCCAAACCTGCTAAAACCTGTCTCTTTCAACAGAAGCCTGCTCTTGTACTGAAGACTTCTGCAATACCTATAAAGACATGTTCACATTTCTCTTCTGTCCTCCAGAGTTGACTCTTCCCATTGTCTAAAGTGAATTTAGATATCACTTTGTTTGCTTTCTTTTAAAAACTTGTACTAACATCTGTATGATTTGTTCACTACGATTTTAATGGGAAAAAATAGTTACTATATGCTGATGATATATTGGAGAAAATTCCAGTATAAAGTGAGTGTCACGAAACGTTTCCTAGAAATCACAGGAAAAAAAAGTCACACAATTCTAAAGCACTTTAATAAGCAGGGAAAAAACCCAAACCGCAGGACACAGGACTGTATTTGTAGTTAATAGCTTGATTCAATTAATATATATTCAAATAATATAAATAAAACCAATGAAACACACACAGAATACTTTCCCTTTTAGGTGTTTTACTGTTTTTCAAGACTGTCTCTGTGAAAAACACAAGAAAAACCAAAAGTCATAGCGTACTACTAGGGGACGGTGTTTAGTCAAGCAAAACAACTGCAGCACACCATGATGCCAGTAGAGGGTAGTGACCAGCAAACAAAATCTAAAAACTCTCCAGAAACAGAAATTAAAATCTGCCCATTGGCACTACAGTGTTCTGGCAAAGCTATAAACCGTCTGACCTAGTGTATGGAGTATTGGAAGTTGTACCAATATTTTAATACAGGGAATGAGGATTTTTGTTTCTGTGGAACTGTAGTTCAGATTCATCTGCAGTAATGCAAAGTCAACAGTTGTGATAGTAAATCCTTTTACGGCTATCACACCTCTAAAGAAAAAGCTTTTTTTAGTGTCTGTCTCCTCCAACACTGCACCTTATTTATGTCACCTCTTAGTTCTGCCTTTTTGTTTGGATCTGAGTAAGAAAATCCTGCAGCTTGTCCTGTTGTACAGCCAAATAAACCCCAAAGAATTGGTCCTGTCTTGTGCTTTCCATCTTTTCCAACAGTGTGGCACTGAGACTATTTCTGAATAGAGATCATGTTACTTTTTTCAACACAACCCGTTTAGATCTATGGAAAAGATACCAAATGTTACCACGTCCTTCTGCTTGACAACTGCATGTGCTTATGTGAAAGAGAGGGGGGATTTCTGCAATTTAATTTGCTCGTGTACAGTAGCAGGCAGACTGCGCGCCGCCCGACCTCCATCCCTGCGATCCCTGCGGGCGGCGGTGTGCCCGCGGAGCGGCCCCGCGCGGAGCGGCCGCTCGGGGCGGGCAGCGCGCGGTGAGGGGCAGCGGCGGCAGTAATACTCACCACTTTCACATTTCTTGCAACACTGAGCATCTAAACTGTATTCATCCTCGTTACAGTTAATTTCCCTCCTGGCAATGATCCTCCTATTGTACGTCNGATGCACGGCCGCAGCCTGCTCCCCGACACCAAGCCCATCAAGGTACGGCCGGGGAGCGCCGGGCTGCGCGGAGGGAGCGCCGGGCTGCGCGGAGGGAGCGCCGGGCTGCGCGGGGGCAGCGCCCGGTGGCGCGGGCGCTTCGTTGTCCAGGCCTGGCCGCGCTGCCGGGGCCGGCCCGGCCCCTCCCGGTCGCATCCACCCGCGGCCCTCGTGGGGAGCCCTCCCCAAGTTCCCACGGGTGGCCTAAGCTGTCGCAGGCCTGCGGAAAATGCCGCACCTGGAAGTGAGGGGGTGTTTGTCACAGAGATTCTTTTGTATATTTAGAGTGTTGTAAGCAAGATACATGTGAATAAATAGAACTATCTTTTCAAGTATGTTTTATATTGGTTTTGTAGCTTGTGAACACTTTTTTGAAAACTTTTTTTTTTTAATCTATGGAGCTGTTCTGTCAGCTTTCAGTTTCCTGATTTGTTTTGCTATTCACCAAATACTAAGAAAATATGAACGAGTTTGAAGAGTGAAAGAAGGTGCTATGTGTTTCATTTGAAAATGCCTCTGACTCAGTAAAATCTTCTTTGAAGAACTTGCCATCAGAAGCCAAAAGATCAGAGTTGTATTCCTCACTCCCTTGCATGGCTATTAGAAAAATAAATTAAGAGCTCTGTGAAATCAGTTGCTACTTTTGCATAAGAGGCTTGCTTTGAAAGTTGTCTTTCTTACTTGGCTGTTTTGGGTTTGTTTCTTTTTTTGTTTTTGTTTGTGATTTATTTGTGCTTTTTTTCTTTATTGTCTTCTGGTGTGCACTTCTGAGATGAAATTTATTTCAGTAACTAAAAAAGATTTTAACAGTAACAGATGCGAGAAGTTACAATCCTTCATAGAGCAGTAGACCCGTAAACTTTGGCCCAGCTGAGCAGCGAACTGCAGAGGCAAGGTTTTATTAAGCTGCTAGGCTTTCTTGTTTGTTTGCTCGCTTATTTGTTTTTACTACTGCTGTACTGGGCTTGTTAAAGTAATGCATTCTTTGCTACCTCACGTGTCACTGATGATGTTGACAGTGCTGCTGAATCTGCAATGGTATTTCTCACCATTCCTCATTGTCCCCAGTAAGAACTTCTTCTGGCCCCTTTCTTGTTTGAGAAGCTATTCAGGGTTTATTGTATTTGTAGGTCTTTCATCACAGGTGGTCACAAGTGTTCTTTTCTTTCCATGCTAAGAAGGCCAGCTTATGTGAACAACAAATACAAAGACAGTTAAGCTATTTTACTTGCTTGTTGATATGTGTCTTAGACCCTTTAGCCAGTAATGAGTGTCTGTGTAATTATTTCATTAGGTATTTATTGCACAGTCAAGAGCTTCTGGAAGCCACCGAGATGTTGAAGATGAGGAGCTTACACGAATCTTTGTTATGATACCAAAAACCTACACGGAGGAGGATCTGCGAGAGAAGTTTAAGGTTCTGATTCGCTGTTTGTTGTTATTTTAGAATGCCTTTTTCTAAATTTATTAGAAGGGCTTAGCACATGGAACTTTTCATGGTTTTCAAATATTGGAAATTAATACGGTTTTTAATTGTTCAGATGTATGGAGACATTGAATATTGCAGCATTATTAAAAACAAGACTACTGGAGAAAGTAAAGGTTTGGGCTATGTCAGGTACCTGAAACCATCGCAAGCTGCCCGAGCAATTGAAGAGTGTGATAGAAGTAAGTATCTGAGTGAATTCTTTAAGGGTTTTTTTGCAGTAAGTGTGTGTCATCATAATGTACCTTTAATTTTTAGTTTTGCTTGCAGGTAAATTATTCTTGATGTAGAAACATCTCGAGACAAAGTTCTTTTGCAAATAAATAATAGCATTGTTAACATTCAGTGAGAACAGTCACCTGATTACATTTTTTCAGGATGAAACTGCAAGTAAGATCAGTGAGAAGAGTTAGGAAATGGATACAGAGTTATCTTTTTTGCATTATTATTGGTCTGTAGCGTAGGCTTCATACACAGGAAAATATTTTAATGTGTCCTTGGGAATAGGCAGTTTTAATCAAATGTATTTGATATAAAATTAATTTATATATAAAATATATTTCATGATACATAGGAATTCTGTTGCGATTACATTTATTTCAGAACAAGTTCATGCTCACTGAAATTGGGGGAAGGGTGCTTGGTTTTGTTTAGTGTCATGATTTATCTATTACAGAGTGAAAGACTTTGTATGCTTTATTTATTACTAGCCATTTGGTGAGGCACTGGCACAGGTTGCCCAGAGTTGTGGATGCCCCATCCATGGAAGTGTTCAGGGCCAGGTTGGATGGGGCTCTGAGCAGCCTGGTCAGTGGAAGGTGTCCCTGCCCAAGGCAGGGGGTTGGAACTAGATGGTCTTTAAATTTCCTTCCAACCCAAACCATTCTGTGATTCTATAATTTGTCATTTATGTTCTTGTACCAAAAGTTAATGAATTTGAGTGAGGCTGGTGGAAGGCCACCGAAGATATTAGGGGCTGGACGCACAAGACTTTGGAGGAGGAGCAGAGGGAATTGGATTTGTTCATCTAGAAGAGGAAAGGCTTTTGCAGAAACCTAACAGCAGTCTTTCAGTCCAACCTCCTGTTCAGTGTTGCTTAATCACAAATATGAAACAACGTGGTGTGTAGGTGTGGTTGTTTGTTGTCCTTATTTTTTTTTATGGCTTTGTTTGGTTCTTTTTTCTTCAGTAATACATGTGGTGGTTCTGCATTGTATCTGTCATAAGTGGTTCTACAGAAACTATATTTGTGCATAGGAATATGAGCCTGAGATTACTTAGCAGTCAAATTTTATTTCCTTTTTGCTGTGAGGTTAAAATGAAATTAGTTGGATAGCTTGAGTGTAATACCTCTTTCTTTCATAAAAGCAAAACCTAGATGAGTGTAAAACATCCATAAACTACTGTTCTAGCACAGAAGTTCAGGTGATGGCTTCTGGAGCATCTCAGAATCCTGCTAAGTATCACAGAACGGTTGGAATTGGAAGGGACCTCTGGAGGTCATCTTGTTCAACCACTTGGCTCAAGCAGGGACACCTGGGTACTTGGTGGCCCAGGACCATGTCCAGGTGACTTTTGAATATCCCCATGCATGGAGACTCCATAGGCTTTCTGCGCAAGCTGTGCCAGTGTGCAGTCACTCTCATGGCAATTAGCCTCTGTCATGCTTAACTTGTGAGTACGAGTAACTCCATTTCGAAGCTGTTAACTTTCACACAATTACTATGGCAGACTTCAAGAGTTATAGTTTAGTTATTCCTCTAAAGCCAGCACTTACTGGGTTTTCTGAATAATATGTTTCTAAATATGGAACTTGGGGAGTGTGGGTCTGGTCAGATAAGTGAGATGTGCTGAGGTGTTATGTGTGTGATTGTTTCTTTCAGGCTACAGGGCCATTTTGGCTGAACCTAAAAATAAGTCATCTGAGTCTTTTGAACACGATTATTACAGTAACAACATGAGGCAAGATCTAAGAGGAAATACGCTTCCGTTTTGTAAGTCACAGCTTTTTACCCTAAAATGATTTGTAGGCTCCACTATGGTCACTAAGGAAGAATGTGGTTTGGAGGAAGGGAAACTGATGGAGGCTTAGGTCAACACATAAATAGTAGATTGGATATTGAAGTTCGAAACTAGCCAGGCATTTCATCTCTCTATTTTTATGGTTTGCTTTGCTCTGGTTGGCCAATTATTTTGTGACCTGCACTGGTGAAATCAGCATGTGACCTTTATATATAAAATACAATTGTATATAATTTACTTGGATTACTTTTAAAAGTGGAATGCACTGTATGCGTGGAATGAAGGCATGCAGGTGTGATGACTCAAATTGTTTTGTTGATTCTTGAGGTATGCAGCCAGAATTTTGCAGCTTTGAAAAAACTGAGACCAGAATTCAAGAACCAGTCTCCAAACGCCTGTCGGTGGTATCACGGCTCCCCTTTATTCAAGAGCAGCTGTTTGCCCTCTTCGATTTAATTCCAGGATTGGAATATTGTGATGTTCAGCGAGACCCTCATACCAACAGTGGTAAGTAAAAGTACAAAAGGTTTTTGTCTTTTTTCTCTGAAGGGAGTCCCTTGTAATGGTACTTCAATTAATTTGTATTGCAAAATACAGTACACTTCTTGGACACAAGCAGTGGATGCTGCTATCACTCCATAAACCCAAAAATTCAATTTTGTTTGAACCCCTGTTTACAGGTAGCCCTTAAGGGATTATACCTTTACTTTCAGATAATAAAAACTCAAGAAGGATAGAATCAAAGTCATGATAAGTGGGTTTTGGTCAAATTAATAGTTTGAGGCAGAATAAATGAAGAAAATATTTTAGAAATTATTAGACATTTAAGTAAAATGTTCTCTGAACAGATCTTTCGAATTTTCATTCTGAAATGTGTGTGTGTAGAAGTTGACATGAGTAAAATGAAAAGTTGAAATTCACAGTTGATGGGATAATTGCATTTATAAATAAAATTATATATCCATTTGTTACTAATTCTGGAGCAGTGGGGAAGACATATTTTCGCTTGTGTGGTTTTACTGCTGGCTTTTCAAGTTAGCATAAATACAGCTCATCTGTCACTAGTTAACGTCACTGAAGTTTTCTTCACAAATGAAACTGTTTAAGCAATAATGATGTGTGCTAAAGAGACTTAAGAATTTTGTGTCGTCCATGACTGATGAACCATTTAAATATATTGCTTGTACAAGTGTAGTTTGTTCTGAGGATTTACCTGTCTCCTGCTGACAGTGTGCGCTGTGTTTGCAGGGTACGCTGTGATTCAGTACAGCACTGCTGCCTCAGCTATATATGCCAAGTACAAGCTACATGGGTTTGAGTATCCTCCTGGAAATCGACTAACTGTCATTTTCCTAGAAGATGGGAATGATAGCTCAGAGTAAGTATGACTTAGAGTTGTAAGTTGTGTTCTAGAGAGCAAAATAAAAAATAAACACATTTTTGATGGAAGATGTAATGTCATTATCGCTATGAGCTTGTGCTGTACTTGCAGATAGTATTTTCTGAAACTCTTTAGTTTGGGGTTTTTTTTCTTTGAATGGTTTAGAATAAGCCTTTTGAAAGTTGGTAGTCTTTGATAAAGAAAAGATTAAAACACATGTTCGTAAGATATTATGGAATCTATCAATCTAGCTGTAACATGTAACAAGGCTGGAATGTATTTTTGATGAGTTTTTTGAATTAGAACCAGATTTATGTACTTCATCTCTTGGCTGTTTTTGCAGTAGTGCAAGTAGTAGCTTTGTGAAGCACATATGTAGAGTAAAACTTTTGGGTGCTGAGGATCTGATATCGGCACAGTACGGGGAATTCTCATGTGTTTGACCGTCTCTAACTTATTCCTGTGATTTGAATGCCCAGTACAAGTTGGAGCAGCTTAGGTACTTCCCTGCAGTGAGTGTTTTGCCTCAGTTTCATCCTAAAAGAGTCTAGTTCATGTCAGACCTGTTCTGGGAGATGAAGACAGTAAGGACCGACAGTGGAGAGATTCACTTCAGAAGTGCATGCCTGATATGAACTAAAACCAATGTTCATTGCAAGCTTCATTCTTCAATAATTCCTACATGGTCTAACAACACAGGCTGGGTATCTATGCAAAAAGAGCAATTGCTTTTTCTTGTTCTGCAACAGAGCAAAAGAAAATCACTGGAAAGTGAGAGCTGGAGGTAAACTTTCTATGATAATATTTTGATTTCTGAACTGAATCTCTGTGCTCTTTATCAAAAGAGGTGAAATTTTTCTGTTCCTTTGGCTTTTTAGGCATCCCTCACAAAATACAGTGGGCTCTTATAGAGACAATTTAATATTTTTTTTCCCCTAGAGTGTTAAAAAGCCCAAAGAGTAGTTTTGTGTATCTATAAGTGTTAATGAATGTTTTCAGTGAGTTGCAACTAGCATGCATGCAGGTTTTCAGATCTCTGTAGGCTGTCATGAAAGCCTGTCTTGATTTTCATTATGTACGTGACATAACTGATTTCTAGAATACTCTGTGTATTAAAACTTACTTTCTCATGCTAAATTTAAGATTGCCATAACTTAGATCTTTCTTTAAAGTAGTTTATTATCACTTCTGCTTGCAGCCTTATCAGGAAAATGGCAACACAGCTGGTAACAGCCCAGGTGTCGTCAGCGCTGCGCAGTAACAGCGCCATCGTTCAGCAGTACAGGACACCTCCTGTAAGTTCATGTCATGGATGGTGTTGATGTTTTCTGAATTGTTGTAAGAAACCTCACATATGCCAATAAAGAACACTGCTCACTTGCTTCTGTAAACTGTTTTACATGCTGCATTTTTAAGGTGTACCTCTGGTTGGTTGGTGCATTTTTATTCCCTGAAAAGATGTCTGACCTTACTTGAATTTATTGTCCAATCTAATGAGATAACCAAAGTAAATAAAGTGATGAAGATTAGCACTCACAGGGCCTATTTATGTCCTGTGTTGGAACAGAAATGGTAAGAAAGGTAAAATTACTTCCTCTGCCCCCCACCACCAGTTAACTTATACTTGCATTTTCCCCCGTTTCAGCAAGCATTTGGAGGAGCTTCTGGCCCACAGTTGCTGCAGCCCCAAACAGATGCCATACTTCCACCACCCAAAAAAAAAGTTCCACCTGACACTTCTGTGAAGGAAAGACTTTTCATACTTTTTCATCCTCATCCTTTACCTGTAAATGTACTGGAGGATGTGTTCTGGTAAGACTATTTACAAATAAGTGTTCCCTAGCAAAAAGAAATCAAACTATGAAATACTTAAAGTAAATATTGAAAATATAAAAGAGGGCCTGAAAACTCTTTCCAGAAAAGGCAGTACACAGTGACCAGTAAGTCATAAGTGAACAGTAGGTAACAGTTGCTTTTTGAAAGAAGTGTGTAATGGGATTCACGTTGAACCATGGATGCAGTGTTGTCGGTATAGCAGCTTTATTATCAGTTAACTTAATCTGAAGTAAAATGTCTAGTCTTCTAATGTTGATTTTTAACCAAAAAATGTGGCACTTCCAGTTACTATTTCCTAGTTAATTTTGCATTTTCTTTTACGTATTTCTGTAAGGCATTTGACTGTTCTGATAGATTTCCACAGTAACTTAGGGGGAGCAAGTATAGGGTGTTGTTTTTCTGATACATTATCATGGTTTGCATCCTACTAACACTATTTCAACTGTTCTTTCTATTTCCCTGTGTGGAGCAAAGACTTGAGACAATTTTTGCCCTCTTTAAAAAAATCTGTAGTTAACAGTTCCCCAGTATTTTGTATTATTTATTTGTAGTATACTCTTGAGGAAAGATGTTTCCCTTTTCTAATGGCTTGAATTTGCAATAAATCTTTTGAGAGCCAAAATGTTTTCAAAGCACCAGGAGAGGAAAATGTTTTGTGTAAAACGTTTTGTGTGAAATTTAAAATTGTACCTATTTGATGTAGTGGATTTTCCTAATCAGATGCTGGAGGAGGAAAAGGCTTTGCACTCAAGTCTTGACACTTCAGTATAATTTCAGTAAGAAGCAAGCAGACTATTTAAAAAAAATATTTAAGGATCTGTTTAGGAATCTCCTGAGTACTTGGAAATCTGTTTTTCCCTGAAACTGTAGTACTTGTTTTCTGAGTAATTTTGGTGAGACCTTTTCAAAAGAGAATCACAACTGAGCAAGTTCATTTAAGTGAGATGCAGGTTTAGCTTCTAAATTACCTGCTGGCTTGGGTGTGTATGTCTTACTTTTGGTTGGTTTGGCTTTTTTTCTTGTTTTGTTTTTGTGGGGTGTTTTCAGTGCCATTTAGTTTTTGGGGACTGTAGTATTTATTAGCATTACATGTTCTTTTAAATAAGAGAGAAATCACTGATGTTTGTGGTTCTATCATAATATTTCATAGAAAACATTACCTGTGAACTCTCAATGTTCATTTGTATTTCTGCCCCTAATTCAAGAGAAGGGAATATGCAAATTGGGAGCATAGATATAAGAATACTGTTAGAATACTGTTTTTGCAATTAACAAATCATGCATCGGATTGGAAATGTTGCAGGAAAATCTGTAATAAATTACCTTTTTTTTTTTTTTTTTGCAGTCGTTTTGGACAATTGATAAATGTTTATCTTGTGGCTGGAAAAAATGTGGGCTATGCAAAATTTGCAGACAGAGCAAGTGCCAGCGAGGCCATAACTGCATTACATGGCAAGATAGTGAACGGGGTGAGGCTGAAGGTGAGGTTGGCAGACTCGCCCTCGGAGGAGCCCAACAAGCGCCAGAGAACTTACTGAGCAGGTGAGTGCCCCCTACCCAGCCTGAGCTCTTACTTACCCTGAAGTCCAGCTACCTGAAATAGTGAGAGGCAAAGATTTTGAAGTTAGATACAAGCATATAATTATAAACTTTAAATCTATTTTTAGCTAACAAATTGAAATAGAATTTTTGATACATCTGTGTATGTATACACATACATATATATATTTGTGGGTGTGTGTATGCTTATATATGCACATATGCACTTTATTTTAGCAAAAATCAATTTTTATGATTCTTGAAAAAATATGAACCAGTTGATAAAAATCAGTCTGGATGTTCATAGAAATATCACTTTTGTACTTGAGAGAATCAGTTGACATTGAAAAGAGTATGCGAAAATAAACAATGAAACAGACATAAGCTTGTGTGTGTCTTTTTTTCATTACAATCACTTGCCCTCAGTGGCATTGGATAAAGATGAAGAGTTGAGCCCTTGAAGGGCAGAGGAGTGAAGGGGTAAATAAAGAGAGGATGTGGAGGGGGACAGGTAAGGTTGTCAGGCAAAACCAAAGGTTTGGGATGTTTGGGTCATCTGTGTTCTCAGAAATCAGGGTGTAGCTGGAATATGTGATAATGGAGAAAACACAGCAGAGCCTGTGGTGAAGGAAGTGAACTACATGTTTGAGAACTTACTGTTTGATGCTTATGGCCTGTGAAAGCTGGCTAAACTCCTAGGGAGGTTTTATATCTTACTGACTTCAGGGACCAAAATTCAAGTGTTCCTTTAAAACATCGCTTTGCTTCAAATTATATTGCATTTCATCACATTTTTAATTTTTTTTTTTCAGCATTAGGACTATTGCCAAAAGAGAATATACTTGGGGGAGAAAAGGCTAAGCCCTGTGTTCTACAAAATAACTCCCAAATATTACTATAGCTTCCAGATATTTCCAGTACCGTGCTATCTTCCTAGGGCACATGAAGTTTTGATTTAACTAATTCAGAAAATACCACATGACAGTCTTTGCATCAGTATTTTCCCTCTAAGCTTCACTCCTTGTACCTTTCTTTGTATAGATGTCCTTTGTGACCCCAGAGTTGCAAAGACCAAAAAAAGCTCTTGCCCAGTGTTTTTTCTCTTTTTCTCCTAAGGACCTCCATGTTGCTGTTTTGATGAGCAGCAGATACTAAACATGGCCTTAGTTTTTATATACAACTTTTGTTTTAAAAAGTTGGATTTCTGGGCATTCTTTTTTTCTGCATGGAATTGTAGCTAAAACTAAATTGAAACTTTTTTTTTTATCAGCAGCTCTCGTGAATGCAATTTTA
This sequence comes from Aleadryas rufinucha, assembly GCA_013397815.1. Classification (NCBI taxonomy): domain Eukaryota; kingdom Metazoa; phylum Chordata; class Aves; order Passeriformes; genus Aleadryas; species Aleadryas rufinucha. Next base: position 571,999 of record VZTH01006992.1, on the reverse strand, counting down.
AGTAACTTGTACGCGTGCTCTTATCTTTGTAGAATGTTTTGTTTGTTTTTAATGTGACTTTTGCTTTCAGCAATAAAAGCCCAGCCTCTGGGTCCCTACAGGAATAACTGTGATGTGAAGTGTAATACAGTACCAGGTGTACTTTTTACTGGAGAAGTGTAAATACAACATGCATCCAAAATGAGAAAAATGATTTATCCCTACTTTTTCTATACACCAAGTTCCTGATTCCAGGTCTCTTAGCAGGTTGTCTTGGCATCTATCTCTTTTCAGGATAGACAGACAGAATTACTTGTTCATTTGTCCTTTAGGTGGTTTCTGAAGTTCAAATGAAGTGGTACCTAAAAGGAAAGATTCCCTTTCAAAAGGGCTTGCCCATGTAGGTGATTTTAACGCTGCCTGACTTTGCACTGGACTGACTGACAAGCTTTGCAGTATTTAGAGGCTTGTATTTTGCTTTCAATTAAAGTGTTAAATTGTGCATGTGAGAGGAGATGTAGTTCTCTCTACCACTGAAATAGTTGTGGATTTTTTTTTAAGGTGTGAGAATATTAACTTTTTTCAGTGAATTTTAGCTGTAGGAAATAATCTTTTTAGCCAAAACTTCCGTGAGTGTTCACTTATAGAAATCATTGCCTCTCAATAAAAAATGTCCTTTCTAAAGTCCTGTTGTATTGCTTGCCTTTTGTCTCTAACAAGGTGACTAGATTTCTGAAATAATCAGAGAGCCTTGTACAGAAAAGACTAAAGTCCATTATAAGACCTGTGATTTCTAGAATCTATATGAAAATAAATGTAATTCAATGGAATAATTAAGTAAAATATTTTTCAACACATTTGAAGTTTTGCCCCAACACCTTTTTATGCAAATACTCTTTTTTATAGAATTATAGAATTGTTTAAAAAAAGGTTTTATGGTAACAGTATACTACTCATAATGCTTTTGCAATGCAACCTTCTGACTAGAAGAACTTTCTTACCTTGCAACAAACTTTCAGGCAAATTTGAATACACATGTATTAATAGTCTAAACTAATCCACCCAATGAATTTTACAGATTCTGATTCTCCTACAAGTCAATGAAAATTCAGTTGTTTATGTGAGTAGTTAAAAGTAGCAGAGAAAAGATGGAAATACAGACCAGTAAGGTTCTTTTAACCACTTTAAGTCCTAATATAAGTTTTCTGGGGGGTGAGGTTATCCCCTCTTATGCTAAGTAAGTATTAATGGCTGAAATAATCACTTTAAACTATCTTGCTTTAAATCAGTGTAGGCTTGAGAAGATGGCAATGCCTACTTCTAGGCAGTTGCTAAAAGCAGACCTGTCTTAATAATCTTGCTGTTGACCAGCTTGTGCTCTCCACTCAAGGCTTTGCATTACTTTGAGTATTTTGTAAAACCTCACTGCACTGTCTGATGCCAGTTACACAAATTGTGTCCTTCAAAAATAGGAGAGGAAGGAGAGAATTTGCTCTCTGTCAGAAGAATGCATTGTGCAATTCCAATTAATCTCTTCATTGCTACCTAGTAGTTCTATTTAAATACCACCCCCACCCTTGGAAAAAAACTCCCAAACTACTAAACAAGAGACCGAGAAGCAAACAAAACAAAAAACCCAAACCCACCCCAAACGTCTTTCACAAAGCTTTCCAATAGTCCTTAAAAAGCAGAGCTTCTAACAAGCGTTGTGTTAGAAATGCCAGACACAGCTATGTGGAACTAGGTTCTGTGGCTTTTAATGGTCATTGCTGATTGACTTCAACCCACAGCAAATGGATTCATTACATTTTTCCCCTGATGAAAAAAGTTGGGTGTTTAAAATAATTATTTAAGTTGAATAATTATATAAGTTGAAAAAAACATTTATTCTGTCATAAAATACTTGGTTATTATTGTCTTTGGTTATTCTTGTCCGGCAGAAGTCCACATCACTGATTTGATTTGCATTCATTTTTTTTACTTAGATCTTTATTAAAATCCTGGTGTTGATATGTGTACATTTTAATGATTTACTGCTCTGCAAAAATATTTTTAAAAAGTAATTGTCTCATAGTTGTGATATACATTGAAAAAATAGCTTTTTGTATTTTGTGTCAACAGTATACTGCAGAAAAAACACTGGCTTTTACACACTGCTCAGAGAAAGGGGCACTCCTTTCCAAGTTACAGAAGCATGCCTAAAACTTTAATATTTTTCTTCTAAAGATATTGAAAGCCTTATTTATATGCTGTTGTAATGATTATATTTTATAATATGTACTTGAAAATAAAAATAGGTATGTTGCTTTTTGATACTATTTTTGTACTTGTGTTTTTTCTACAGAAACTAAGTAATGACATGACCCTCAGCTGACTGACTGACTGACTGAAAACGTGACTAGACATGGTTCCTGTGGACAGTGACAGCTTTTTTCAGTGACAACTTTTTTTTTTGTTAATTGTTACTTAGTTGATCTCTCTGTCATCCTTTTTCTTTCTAAATATGCAGACATGCAGTTTTGAAAATTATCTAGGTATTAAAAACTGTAAACTGGTGGTTGTTCTTGTATATAACCTTGTACTACAGAAATAGCTCTTGTTTTTACCTGAGTCATTCCTATAAGATGGAAATTACAATGATGGAGGAAATAAAGGAGCCAGCATTTTCTGACTTAACTGGTTAATTGATAATGATTCAGATTCTGTTAAAATAGAAGTCATCTCTCATGATCCTTATTGCATTGACAAGTGAAGTACAGCAGTAAATTCAAAGAAAGTGAAGTAACTTGAACTCCTAGCAGACTTGACAGCATTAATTTAGATGTAAGAAAATAGCTGTAATCAAAAAAATAATTCAAAGTACATTCTTAAATATTTTGTTGATCTGGGGCAAAATTATTCATTATGTTGTTTAGTGAAAGGAACATTTGACTCTGTGTCAGATTACCAAAACTTTTTATATTTATCCTTTCTTATCCTGAGGTCTTTTGGCTATAACTGCAGGGAAGCTGTGGAGTCTAGGGCTGTGGGTCTGTTTTTGTTAGTTTTGAGGGGTTGGGGTGTTTCTTCTTTTGGTTTGTTTTTCCAGAAGCTTACAATGCATATGTTCAAGTAAGAGCTGGACAAGTCAAGCTTTCAGCAGGATGAGGATGATTTTGGCACTGATGGAGAGTAAACGAAGATAGTTCAAATAAGTATGTACACAGATAATTTTCAAATGCTATTACTTTTCCTTGTATTCCTGTATACTACTTGTTGAATTGGAAATACCCTGGTTATTAAAATAACATATACAGATAAAATTGAGGAATTCTAGTTGTATGTACTCTAGAGGAAAAGCATGCCCTTGGATGCTTCCTGCTTCCCAGCATCTCCTATATGGTGCCTTCATCAATTGGTTCAGAAGTTTAAATTCAAAGTAACAAACCATGTATTTAAAAAAACTGAATTTTTCTTTTTTTTTTAAAGAATATTAGAATTCAAATGATCAAATGGGAGCAAGTTGCAGAGTAAAGGTTGCGTAAGAAATCTTTTCCTTCCCTCCATTCCACTTGTAGCTGTTAAAATGCAGTCCTTGATGACTCTCCAGCAGCTCTTTTCCCCAAGTGCAGGTGTTTCATTCAGCACAAGGAACAGAATTGAATAAGGGCTGCATGGTTAACCAGGCTGTAAAAGTCCTGCTTAATTTGGCATTGCTGTTAGAAATTAGTGAAAAAACAGGTTTATGGTTGAGCCTGGAGAATTGGATCCTGTCTCTGACTCTAGCCCAAAGGCTGTAAGGAGAGTTGCAATGTCTCTGGTGTTCTCCTGAAAAAGTCCCAGTTTGGGTTGATGTGTTGGGTTTTCTGTTTGTTTATTTGGTTGGTTTCAGTTGTTTTGGTTTGGTTTTGGTTTTTTTTCCCCCATTCTTCATGGTAAATTTCAAGTAGCATTTGGGGATTTTCTCTATTTGCACAGGGGAAATAATTCTGATCAGACTGCCATAAATCCTAAACTCCAGAACTGTCAGACAGCACCTTTACAGCCTTAATTGTACAGTCAATGTGTGCAGGGAGTCCAAGGTTTTCAGAAAGCATCAGTCCTATTCTGTGAACATGGAGAGACACCATGCTTGTACAGAGGGTCTGATACATGCTGCAGAACGTGTGATGCTGTGGTGGCTCTGCACAGTGCCAGGTGAAATGCTGAGAATCCCTGGATAGGCAGTTGAAAAAAATCCCAGCTTCTCATTTGTGTGGTAGAGTGAGCCTCTTGATGAGTCTCCTGTGCCAAGATCCCTGGTTTAATGGGGTGGATGCCTGTGTGTTTAGGGGATATAAACATCCCCCGGAGGGTAAACACTCAAAAATTAAGTAGCTGGTGACGGTGTTTGGCCATCGAAGATGGGAAGGAATAAGTGTGTGGGAATGGTCCTAACAGCTGCTTAAGGGAGCATTCAACACACACAGAGGGCTGCAAGATGCCCTTTACAGCTTCAAGTGATGTTACAAATTAGAACAATGCCATTTTCTAGTTGTTCTCAATCTTGTTTTTATTACTACATGTCTCTGGGAATAGTGGGCTACTGCACTCCCCTGGGCATGGAAGATCAGTGCTCTGTATGCAGTCCTGCTGTGGGCTATGGAACTCCCTTGCCAGCTTGTTCAGTCAGGTCTGCAACTGAAGAGAATTGGGCTGGAGCTCAAAAAAAAGAAATGTTCCCATTTTCATTTCTAAGGGCTCAAGACACTGTTTGTAGAGTTTTGTTTTCAGTCACTGCTGAATCAGGCTATCAAGTAACTTGCATGGAATCATGTTTACTATTCTGGTAAAGTTTTTTAGAAGACACTTAGAGTAAAATCATTATCGCTCTCCTTAGAGTTCAGTGTATTTCCTGAAAACACTCATGTTCTATTCTTTGGCTAAGTAACTGTGTAAATACATTTTTGATTGGATATGATATTCATCACTCCCTATTTAACTGTTGCATAGCATAGGTAAGTGGCATGCTGCTTTTCTAGGTCCTTTCACTGGTAAGTAAAAACTCGGTCTGCTGTGAGAATGAGCATTAGGTTACTGTACTGGAAAAAACCTGTGTCGTTCATAATTCCTTTTTATGCTGGTGAGTGAATTGACCAAAACTGTATGAGGTTTTTGGTGTGTTGGTTTGCAGTATTAGTGCTTTAATGTTGGTGAGTAGAATTTAGCATGCTTACCTAGAAGTGACTTAGATTTCAGCTGTGTTCATCAGCCATAGTTTCTGTTGGTGTTGAAAGAGACTTTTGTAGCTTTTGAAAATGAGATAATAGAGATTTCAGAAATCACACTAAATTATGTCCAGTAGAAATCATTTTATCCGTTTATTGAGTCATAGCCACTTGGTCAGCAGAGGAACCCTGTTTGTGTAACTGGAGGAAGATACTAATTTATGTTGCCTGAGTGTCTACAGTAAGGTATTTCTGAGTGTGAAGTGAGAAAAGGCCATTCTCAAGAAGGCTGTGCATCCTGAATGTGATCTGTGAGTCAGTGATTGCAGTTCCCCTCATCCTGGGGCTCCTGAGACCTTTCTTTGGTGGCAGAAACCACTACTAGAGAAGCTCACATGGGGGCAGAGCCCAGGTTTGCAATGCACAGTGCGGGTGGATTTCCTTTGCATCCTTCCTCATTCTTCCCGTTTGTGGTCCTTTTTCTGACCCAGGGCACTGTGTCATGTTTTTTCTGCTCTGTCTAGAGAGAGATCATCCAACGTCTGCAATGCCAGGCACCTCCTCTCTTCCAATTACTGTAGCAGTAAGTGAGAGACAGGAGGAGTAATCATATGTGAAGGGGAAGCTGTTGAAGGTGAAAACAGCATGTGATTATGTGCACAGCTTCAGTTCAGGAAAACCACTCATATCATATTCTCACCATGCCACTTTCCTGAACTTAAACTGTATTTGTTAAACATTTAAAACCTCATCAAAGATTCTGATCAGGTTTTTCCACAGAATGTCAGACTAGAACTGCTGTTATAGTGGTTAATTTTCTCCAAAATAAAATTGAAGAAAAAAATATCAAAGAGGGAGGGAGGGTAACAATGCCAAGTTCACTTCCAGTGATAGCAAAGGGACAAAGAGTGATGCCGCAGCACTGCCAGGAATCCCCCAGTTCCAGCAGAGGTCACTGGGCTCTGGATGTATAGATGGAGGCTGCAGCTCAAAGCTGACACTAGTGAAAATCTTAACCTGCCCTTAAAACAATCAACCTATATAGATATTTTCTTAACTAAAAGCTTGTGGTTTGTTTGGGTTTTTTTTCACAAAAAATTATCAATAGGCATATCAACTTCAAACTACATACTTTAATATAAGTTAATAATTAAAATTGTTTCAAGTAATTGATTTAAAAGTAATTGAGAGAAGACAGAACTACAGTTTAACTTGCCTATTTTCTCTTGAATTACTTTTTAAACTATTTCTTTCTTTATAGCCTTTTAGTTTTTAAATACAAATGTTCTATTTTTGTTTGCACAAGCCTCATGTGTCTGTTTCTGATTTTTTTCTTGCTGTTCCAGAGGCTTTTCATAGTTTTGCAAATGCAGGATTAGCCAAATAGTTCTAAAATTGTCATGCTCGGTATGAAAACTTCCTGTGTGATACCTGAAAACACTGTGTACAGAACACCTCTCTATGCCATTTCTTGGCATTCTTGCAATTTCTCTGTAAATGATTAGGAGTAAAATAATGAGCAGGAACTAGGGAGAAAATTAGGGAAAATAGGGACAATACAAAGGAAAAATAAGGAAGGTTATAAATAAAGGAGTTCAGATTTCAAGAAATAGAATAGGAAACTGTCTAATATGATGTAAGGTGTTGTCAGAGACCGAAAAAAGTTCATGCCGCAAACATTGATATAAAGTTTTGTTCATGACAAAGAAGCTGCAACTGAAGAAGCCTCCCTGAAGACTGGGACTTTGGACTGAAAATCAAACTGCTGATTAGATAAAGGGAAACTTCTTGTTCAGTCATCTCAGGCTGAGGGAAAGGTATGCATCCACAAAAGCCAAAGCCACCAGCTGTGCTGAGTTTGGGGTGGCGGGAGAGCACAGCTCACAGAAGCCAGGTTAGCACAGACTTCCCCCAACCGAGGGGGAGGAGGAGGCTTTGGGTGTGTGGCATAACCTCTGGTCAGAGGCAATAAACATCCATCCTCCACTACACTAACTGGCCCAGCTGTGGCACCCCCAACCCCACAGGCCACATCCATGGGACTTTCACGTGAGAGGCAGCTGAGGGGGAGTCATAATCCATCAAAGACCCCCCAAAGTGCTCCCCAGAGGCTTTGCACCACAGGACTGCACGTGATGCAACAGACCCAGAGTCTGCTGTAAGAGACTGCCCCTCCCTTCCCCAGGGGGACATGCCTGGACATTGCCACTGGCTTGAGGATATATATTAACTCATGGGAGTCCATGTGGGCTGGGGGTACCTTCACCACCCGGGAGACCCGCTGAAGAGGATCATCAGGACGCCAGTGGGACCCACGGAGCGGTGATACTCTTTTTACTGTCTCTGGCACTCTCTGTCCCCCTGCTTATTTTCTACTTCTTTCTTTCTACTTCTTTCTTTCTCTCTCTTTCTCTCATATTTACTGTACAATAAAACCCATATTATTGTCACTGGCATGTAGTCTCATTTGCACCTTAATTCGGGCAGAGGAATTTCTAAAGAACCTTAATAATAATTGGGTCATAACAGGCGTGTGGGGAGTTCTTTGGGGAAATCCAATTTAGATATTAGGGAAAAGCAGGATAATTCAAATGAGTCAGCTCTTACGATAGAAAAGATGGGGGGGGCGGGCATTGTGATGCTCTGGAAGCCAAATGCTTTAAGATTAGGCTGTGTGTAGGGATTTGGAGTCTTGGGTGGATGTCTATCAAAATGAACCACAGAAGCCCTTACATCAATCTGTAATAACGTCACTCTTTTGTGTCTTACTTCTGTTTAATTTTGAAATACAGTGATTGTTGTGCACTGTGCATATTTCATATGCACATAGTGAATATTATAGCACCAGGATTACTTTTAAAGCAGTATGGGATTTTTTTTCCAAATTGTGTGCTTTCTGTTGAGCTCACTCATCTTGGGTAATTTCTTGTTCTTCCTCTGCTGTGTGGTGGTTCTGTACCTACTCCTTGCTCTGACAGCTCACCCCAGCTGCAGCTCTCTGGAGTTCACTGAACAACTTGCAGGACAAATTCACGTCAGGTCCCTCATCCACAGCCTCTGCTCTTAGCAAGGACAAGCACAGCACCAGAAGCTTGAGCTGCAGGCAGGATCAGGCCTCCTGCAGCCAGCCTGGTGCTGTGTCACGCTCGAAACAGGATGTCCCAGATGCCTTGGACAGCTCTGGCAGCTGAAGCTGTGGAGCCCAAAGCACTGTGCCAGGCAGCTCCGCTGGCTACAGGGGCAAAGAGAAGTGTGCAGCTGAATGTAACATGAAACACAGTCCAGCTGCTTGATCTGCTTGGTTAGAAATGCTCTAAAGGAAACTTTAAAGGGGAGCTGCTTGAGGGATGATGGGGTTTATGGCCTTTGTGCTTTGTAAACATCATAAATCACAGCTTGAAAATAACACTTCAGTGCTGTACAGTCCACTTGTCTCATAGATGGTGGGGCTGTTGTTTTGAGCTATATCTGGCACTGTCAGATTAATTAAATATTGAAATAAGATTTTCATTTCATCTACTTTACAGTATACATCTGCCTGCTCCCATACTTTATTCTTTCATTGGGAATTTTTCTTGAAATTCTGCAGACTCTGAGGCTTGGGAAGGTGGAGCTTTGTCCAACACGAAGTGTGGGGTATCCAAATCCAATGTTAATGTGCAATATCTAATACACAGTATCTGCAGGACTTTATTAAGATGGAAGAGTTAACTGCTGATCAGACCCTACTCTATATTTAGAAAAACTGTTAACAAATCCTGGGCTTGGGAGTACAGAAGTTTCACTGGGAATTCTTCCAGCTCTTCTGACCAAGTTCTGTCTTTGGAAGGTTCTAATGCGTGAATTTTTCAGATGCCATTTTAAAAGCTACAGGGCAATATTGACAGAGCGTGTTCAGGTATGTGGACATCAAAATGATCAGGTATGTGGATCATCAAAATGCAAATAAATGCTGGAAATATTTTCTAAACTTGAAATTATAAGCAGCTTCCCAAATAAAATTGCAAGATGGCTGAAAGTTATTTTAAGTATCAGAATGCTGATTATCCTCATGCTGGGCACACTAAATCCCCTTTCTAGTGTGTCTGTTATATCTAAGGATAGCAGGAGTGAAGTTATGCTTAATCAGCAAAACAAAATCAAAGGCAGTGGCATGTGAAAACATGCAGTGCATGTTTTGACCCACTGATGTTTTTAAATATTAATCAAGTCCACAAAATTCACTTCTGTTCTGAATTCACTTCTTATAATGCTGGGGGACATTAAAATTTGCTGCCTTTCTTCTCTGTGGCAACATACTAAGTTACTTAAAATTATGGCCAGAATTTTAGACATGGGTTATCCATAAACAGGTATCACAGTAAGTTTTACCCTTTGCCTGGTTAAAGGCTAAGGATACAAAAATAGCCTTAATGCCCATATATAACAGCATTCTTGGAATTTTATCCTGCAGACCATCTGAAACCCTTTGAAGCTGGGTAATCTCTGTTGCTTTGGAAAAATAAATTAATTAGGTAGTTCTCAGAGAGTGCAGGGGAAACTGTACTGCTGTGACCCTTTTAATGCTATTCTAGTGGAGTTACTGAGAGAAAAGTCCTTTAAATACTGAAGCTTGAAAGAACTGAGTCTAGAATAGAAAGTAGAGGCCTGGTAATATCCAGCAGGGTTATAAGAATTGTAGTTATAACACTTCCAACCAGAGATTTTTTCCTCTGTTGTTTCAAGTGTATAGCTTAAAGTGTTTATACTGCTTTGGTTTTGCAGTCTACATAGTAAAGAAATTGTGCATTGTGCTGAAAATGAGGCCACGGGACTACTACCCGCTGCTAAAATCAAGTATGAAACAAACTTTGCCTTATCTTTGAGTGGGTATAGTTAACTATACTATCAACCATAGAGAGTTTATGTGAGATTGATTTATCATGTTAGTCTTCAGAGATTCTTGGAGTTACAACAAACTGCATTTCAGTTTTGCTTTTCTTTTTTTTTTATTTTTATTTAATAGGGGTATTCTAAATATAGCTCTTGTAAATTATGATTAACTATCTAAGTTTATCTGTAACTTCAGTTTCAAATCATCTCTGGGTGTTTCTACTTCCCTTTCCAGTGTCTTCAATGAGAAGACATAGTTTTCCTTTTTCCTTCAGGGATGTCCAAGAATAGTTTAAATTTTATTTTTTGTGATGGTCTATGCATATGGAAAGTATTTTTGGTATATTCTACGCATATCTTATGTTATTATGCTTCTCTTGCTATGTAGTGCCTCAATCTTGTACAAAGGTAGTAGAAAATGGTGCTGAAATGAATAGACCAGTGCATATGGACTATCACTACAGAAACTGAAGAGCAAAATGTTGAGAAGATAAAAACAGTTTTTCCAAATTCTCTTCAGGGGAATGGAAGAACACTCAAATAGAAAGATCAAGAACTAAGAGGCTGATTTCACTCCCAGGGAAGATGGGGAAAAGCAGGAGTATGCTTTAGTATGTAGGGGTGCTGCTTGTCTCTGGTTTCTCACACCTAGCTGTGCAGAAATAAAAGAATAAACCCTTTGAATGGCTGTACAGGACTGTGCAAAGGTCCATTTAATCTGATATCCTGCTCTCTACACTGCTTGGAAACTGATGTCAGGGAGAACAGGGCAGATAGAGTGTCCTTTCTTGAGCAACTCTTAACAGGCAGTGGGCAGGCACCTTTTCAGCAGGAACTACAAAGGAAATTGTTGTGCCTACAGCTGCCCTTCATTCATTTGCATAATCCCAGTTTAAAAACCTCTCTCTTCAGCTTCATAGTGTAGTATAGAAGCAAGCCATCTGATTTAATAACACTCTGTATGAAAAAGTTTTTCCCAGTTGTTGTTTTAAACCCTCTGCCTGATGATTTACTGAATCTTCCCAAAGTCTTGTGTGATAAAAACCACTACGTGATTGCTTCCTGTCAGCCTCCTATGTAGCATTGGGGATTTTATAGATCAAAAGACAATCCTTTCCCAGTCTGCTCTTCAGCTAGAAAATATCTCCTCACACAGATGCGCTCCCGAACCTCTGCATATATTTTTTCAGCTGCATACATGCATTTTCTAGTTTCACATTTTCATATGAGGAAACTGGAGCTGTACACAGCACTCAAGTGCAAAGAGATTTACGTAGGGTTGTAATGAGCTTTCCTGCTTTGTTTTCTGCTGCTTTTGAAGCAATTTCTAACACTTTGCCTTTTGGACTACTACTGAGTAGCAAACCAGTGTTTGCAGAAAACTACTCACAATGACTCCAAGTAATAAAGGCTAATTTATAGCCCATTATTGTGTAAGTTTAGTTAGGTTTATTTTCATTACTGTTTACATTAGTTTCCAGTTATTGACATAGACTTTCAGCCACCATCTCATTGCCCTGTTGCTCACTATTGTCAGATCTTTCCACAGCTGCTCAGAGTCAGCTTTCGTTTTGCCTACCATGAGTAATTTTGGATCATCAGGAAACTGTGTTGTCTTCACACAAGTAATGTTAGGCTATTTAGGTGCAACAGTGCTCATCCAGACGTATTCTAAGCAATTCAGCCCTAAGGAGGACTCAAAGAGGAAAGTAAATAATGTTGTGTTGGGTGGTCAGTATCTGTCAAAGAAAGGGGATGTTGATCTGGTTACCTGATCCTGGTCTTAATGGCAGCTGTGCTTTCTGATTCCTGGAGATGGCTCTTCAGTCCTGTGGCACTCCCCTACTCTAGGGCACATCCAGTTTCCATCTGCTGGTGCCTGCCTTTCTCCTTTCACAGCTTCTGCGTGCTATGAGCCTGCCTCCCAAGCTCTCTCTCTGCCTAATTCGTTTATTATCACACATTCCTTAATGCTCTTTGCTGCTCTACTTCATGCTTTTTCTTCAAAGCACTTCAGTTCACTGGTTATAACTACTGTACTCTCACAGTTTTTCATAATTCAGTGGATTTGCAAAAAAGGCAAGGTGTAGTTTACAAAAATATATATTAAGAATCTGCCTTTTACCTATGCCTTGCCTAATGGTACCATTTTGCCAAACACACCCCCCCAACAATAAATGACAGCAATGAAACAACAATATTGCTTATTACAGGAGAAAATAAAAGTATTTCCTTAAGGTTCTGTAAGTAAATATTTTAAATGTCCATAGATCTGCTTATCCTCAGCATATGGCTAGTAAGCAAACATTTCATTTTATATTTAGTAAACTTTCCTGCTGCCTGATTTAAAGAATGGGAATGACTACAGTTATCTAAGAAACACTTCTATATAATTAAGACCTTAGAAGATGAGGGTACCTGTGTGTATACACAGCACTTTGTCATCCACCATCTATGTAACAGAACTGTATTATTTAAAAAAATATTTAAGCTGCCCTTCTACATGTTTGTTTCTCCTTGGTTTAAGTATACGCAAATTAGAGAAAAAAATCCATCTGTTGAATAGCCACTTAAGAATTTGGTATCAAGATCATTAGAGAATATTAAAGAATAAGTTGTTCAGAAACAAGTTAGCTAATTAACAAGAGAGTTTTCTGGAATTTCTTTCATGTCACAGATGTTGAGTGACCTCTTGTCTGAAATGGTGTTGTTGAATGATGATCTTAAGACAGCTCTATCTCCTTGTCCTGTTACTTATTTCTTTTAGAAGAAAAATAAGTGACTATATCCCTGGTACTATTAAGTGTCTGTAAGAGACTTAGAAATCATAATTGTGTTAAACACTGTTAAGATTGTCAAAGGACTTTGACCACTATGGCAAAGTCTCTAAAGAAGCTGCATGAAGCCCACCCCACCCAAATCTGGGAAATTGAACTGTGAGTTAAGACACCTGATGGGAACTTGAAATAAGAGAAAGGTGGTACTATTGTCCAATTACCTCAGGCCTAAGGAGAAGTAAACGTGGTTGGGGTACAAGAATGTATTCACAAGAAGAGCCAGCCCAGCAGCTGTGCTGGAAAATCAGCTCTGGCTGGGTCTGGCAGGGGGAGATGTAGCCACAGACTCATTTGCTGAGGCCAGGTTTGCACACTCTTGCCCCCGCAGCCGTAGTGGAGGAGGAGAGGTTTTGGGGGTGTGGTGGTGAAGCCTCTGCTCCGCATGAGACAGAGGGGGTGAACACCCAGCCTCGGAGGCTACGAGCTGGGCTCTGAGCTGGACAAGAAGCAGACCCTCCGGAGACGGGATGGTGTTTTTATCATGCCGGTTGTCTTCCCTCACGCAGACCAGCCCAGTTGTGACGTTCCCGCCGCCCCTGCTCGGGGCAGGTCACATTCTCATTCACACGCATGCATCCCTTGTGATGGGGCGTAACTGACTCAACTGCGCTGATGCCGGAAGCAGCTGCCATGTGTTAGGAGGGATCACAAGCCATCAGAGACCCCTGAAGCGCCCCCAGACTAATTTCTGAGGCCTTCCACCAAAGGACTGCACGGGATCCACAATGTTGCAAGAGATCCAGTGTTGCAAAAGACAGTGTAAAACATCCCCTCCCATGGACGGGGGGGTGCTCGGGCGTTCCCACGGACACCTGAGCGTATTAACCCATTGAACTCCACACTTCGTGGGACCCCCCCACCGAGAAGACCAGAAGAGGAGTGACGAGAGGCTGTCTGGATCCACGCGTGGTGGTATCTTTCTATCACAGTGATGTCTCTGTCATTCTCTTCCCTCCCCACTCCCCCAGCTTCCTTTTTCCTATTTTTCTCTCTCCCTCCCCCCTCTCCCCCCCATTTACTGGTAAATAATATCTGTACTATTGACTTTGGCACATTGTCTCATTCACACCTTAACTGGGAGAGAGACATCGCTCTCTAATAATCTGATCTTAAATGTGTTCTATAATGTATGTTGCTTCTTGCTTAATCTTTCTGTGGATTTTACATGAAAACTTACTCTGACACCCACCAAAGTCCCGCTTAATGTTTTTCCTGCTCCAGCTCTTGGAAACTGAACACCAAAAGGGAAAAAATGTGTTACTTAATGAACTTCCTAACTTTATTCATCCACATTCAAAATGAGACTTGCAGGTTCAGCTGAAAGAATAAAGCTTTTTTTCCAAGAAGCTTATCTGAGAAGTTACACAAAAAATACTGTGTCAAGGGATCCCTCTGTGGAAGTCTCTGCTTTAATAGGAAAATGACTATGGCTTTTGTATGCCAAGGCCTCCAAAATGATCCTTTGTTGCACAATGATACTCCCAAATCTGGAACCGCTGGTTTGAGAAGTGGAGACAACATAAACCAGCATCACACAGCCTGTTTGTCTTTGCCTAATGAATAGTGTACATTCAATAATTTATAGAATGCTGTAAATCTACCTTTTTTTGGGAGGTATTTGCCCTTTTTCCCCATTCTCTTATTGAAATTTGCTGGCAGTGGCATCTAGTTCTCCAGAGATTTCAATTGATTTTCTTGGACGACAAAATCTATTTCCAATCTTGTTACCATGAACCAGAGAGCAGGGCTGAAGTGGGGGGTTGTAAAGAGTAGAAGTAGAGTTTGCTAAGAGAGGCCTTGGGCCATATCTGGAGGGCAGGAAGGGTACCAGCCCTGGGGACAGGGGGTGAGCAGGCCCTAGCAGAAGGACCAGGGTGCCAGAGGCAAGTCACTAACCAGACAGATGAGTCTGCAACCTGTCTGCTCCACAGCTGGGTGACCTGTTCCACTCCGTAGGTTCTCTGCACAAGACAGTCCAGCTTCCCCTTTCCAAAGGTGTGTTTAAGCTATCAAGGATGTTGTGAAAGCTGTGGTAGAAGATCTACAGTGAAGAAAACAACTCCCACCCCCCCCAAAAAAAAACCTGCACAAAAAAATCCCCCCAAACCAACCTACAGAAAAAAACAACTCCCCAAAAACATAATAGAAATAAATCAACGGAGTCATTTCTACGATAGCTTTCTGGCGCGTGTAACGTGGTTTTTTTACAACCTCCCATTATCGGATGACAAAGATTGATCAGCTAAGGCAGTGACCACTGCGGGAGGGTGACGGTGCAAGGTTGGGTGTCGTGCTTGTGTCACCAAGCCTGGGTGGGGAAAGGCCCTTAGGCTGCTGCTGACAGCCCGGTCCCTCGGCGGCACCCCTTTGTCTGACAGCATCCTCCCGC